>JAPMOR010111044.1:51814-98139 GCA_026543865.1 Argiope aurantia | reverse complement strand
TGAAAATCGGTCGAGCCGTTTCGGAGAAGTACGAACACAAACACCGTACCATGAAATTTTTATATATTAGATAGATTAGCTGAACTTTTCCAACAATACGCCACAGTGGCGATAATTTCAAGCAAGCGTTTATCTCCTCATCATTCAGTGAACGTGGATAGGAACACCCTAATTACCTAGCGTTGTGAAATATACTTTAAGACCTATTCTCATACCTACCAAATACACATAAAAAACTTCATGAAAATCGGTCGAGCCATTCCGGAGGAGTATGAACACAAACACTGTGCCATGAAATTTTTATATATTATGTAAGATAACGAGGTCTCTTTGAATTTTTCTGAAACTTGAGGTCCTATAGTTCAATTTCTTTAATGGCGATGTTATCATCTCTATCCAATTTATCAAAGAAACTAGTTGAAAAGCTATAAATGTAGCAAAGCTGTGATCTTCGCGAATGGCATTATTTCTGGAAAACTACAGCAAACAATTTGCCGACAGTCACATTTTGCAATCTTTCTAGAGCTGTGTTTTCTGCAGTCGCCTAGATGAGTATAAGCAAAAGATAAAATCTGGTGCATGGTTTAGGATTGAATTCCTTCCTTGTAAGTTTTCTTGATTTTATTGCCATGTTTCTTAAAGGTAAGATGCTTACCCTTTATGACACCAAGGTAGACTATTTCATCGCTCCATGAATCACCTACCGAAGCAATTTTGGCTGTGTATTTTCCTCTTTCTAGCTCTTGTCTTATGGAAACTGATTCATTGGCAGTTTTTTCAGATATTTGAAGCATTTTTTGTGCTTAATTTTTCGAGTTTTGCCCTGTCTAATTAGATAAACAACCATGATTATCTTTATGTTTTTATGTATTTTTCGTGTGCGTTAATAAATACAATTCTTCGTTTAATGATAGATAAGATTATTGAAAATTAGAAAACATATGGTAGATAATTAATTAAAACCACACAACAGATTTAGAATTTATCAAATCACATTCACGTCATTCTTACATTTTTATATTGTAGTGTTTTCACGCATGACTTCTATTACACGATTTTGGTGAAAATTTTACTAGAAATCTACAAATTTATTGGAAGACTGAATATAAGAATTCATTACTTTGCTTGATACGGTTATGGGTTATTGCGCCTAAACATAGACATAAAGAAATAATTTTAATGAGCGAGAGTTATCTCCCCCAATTTTTCTCAAATTAATCTGTTATGACAGAGAATGGACGTGTAGGACTTAGGAAATATTAATATTGGCTAGAATTTAACATTTTTACGGAATTTATCAAGTGATCTTTAGCGAATTTTTTGGCAATTAATTCCTGGCAAGCATTAATAGCATCCAAAAGTCAAATTTGTGTTTCAGACCCCTTTTTTGTTAGCCGCTTTTTCCAATCGATTGGAAGAAAAATTTGACACAAAACTGAACTTGAGTCACAAAATTCCATACCAAATTTGATGTATTTAAATCATTGTGTTTTCGGATTATCGGTAGGTGATTCATGTAGGTTTCTGAAAATACAGACTGATAGACAGTCAACCCTTAGTTGGATTTGGCTCAGAATTCGACAAATATTTACACTAAAACTGAATAGTCTGCGTGTAGTGTAGCTATCGTGTTAACATATATTCAAATAGTCAGAAACACAGATTTTCTCTGAAAGGATTTTATTCAAAATTTGATAGAAATCTGTAAATTCAGTGTAAAGACCCTATACCATATTTCATCCGTCTAGCTGAAAGCGTTTTTGAGTTATCTTTATCACAGGTGGGCATTTTCAGAAAATGTGTTTTTCTAACTCAAGAAGGTCTAAAACTTGGAGATTAGTCAAAATCTTGAGTTCGATTCTTCGATGATTATTATACTTTCTCTATACTACTTATACAAAATAAATAAATAAATAAATAAATGTATTTATGGACTTGGAGAAGATCGAAACGTTGCAATTCGTCAAAAACTAGAAATCTATTATTATGAAGATAACAATACTTTCTCTTTGTATGCTTCTCATTCTAGGAATAAAAAGAAGAAAGTATTTTCCTACTTGACAATATCCTCTTCTCAAAGAGGTCAGTCGAAATTTCTTTTCCTCAGCAAACTAAAAGTAAAGGAGAAATTTGAAGAATAAAAAATTATTCATATATAATAGGTAAGAACATGAAAGAATAAAATAATGAAAGAGAAACATTAAGAAATTTAATCCGTATTTTTAACTCCTATTTCTCAAAATTCTTTTCCCATCCAGACCAGTATGATGGGAATATAAATCGTCCTTTCATATATGATCTATATCATTATTGAATAATGTATATATCCAGTATATGATATTGATATAAAATATGTCCTATCCATTTTAATATCTGTAGATATTAGCAATGACTCAAGCAAAAATATATACGTTTCATATGTGATACGTATTAATAATAAAATGCTCTAATACTTTGTTTAGATTGTGGTAGTATTATATCGAACTTTCTAACAAATATTTAATCTAAGGAAATTGATGAAAGAGAACCTACTTTTCTGACCAAATTATTAAGTGTAAACCTTGCAACTCATTTAAATTTCCAAAATTTAAAATTCTTTTTGAAATTTACGTTTATGAATTCGATAAAATTATTATAAGTCCGAAAGCTACAAATGATTAATGATTTCAAACTCAATCTCATACGGATGATAATTCATGAATTTCCTTCATTTTAGATGGGAATTATTCTATTGCTAATAAATAATGCAACCAGTAAAATTGAAAACTGATTAAATTTAGAGTGACTGAAAAGAAAACAACAGCATCTGTCACAAAAATTTTAACTATTTTTAAAAACTCATTTTAACATCACCTGAAGGTTTAATTAATTGCAAATCATTATCATTTAAAACATTATATTTCAATAAACATCTCTGAAAAATGGAGCAAATTGTTGTTTATAAACAAAGATAGAAAAATTATAAACAAAAAATCATAAATAAAGATTTTGAAACAGTACGAATCATTTTCAGATTTTTTTTTGTTTGTTTTTTCATTTTGAAGTTTATTTTTCGTTTTTAGAAATACTTTTTCTTATTTATATTCCTGGTGTTCAAATGATTCTTGAAAGACTTCGAAATTAAGGCTTCCCATCTGCCACAACTCACCATCTCTACATTCTTCAACGACAATTTCCTGTGCCATTCTGGAATGAACATTTCATTCATTATTGCATTCAGAAGCAAAAAGATAGCACAAGGAACGACTTATAAGCAGTAGGGAAATTTGTCTGGTATGGCGATCGAATTATAATCAGGAATATACAGATAGTTACTATTGAATATCCAAGACTTCTGAGCAATTTCTGCGTACTATTTTTACAACCGATTTCTTAAAAAAAAATAATGCACTCGGAATTTTTTTTCTCCATTTTATTTATAAGAGTAACATTCGAGCAATTAATCGACTTTTATCCCTTTTTGCATCGTTCCTGCCCCATTGAGAATCCTAATTCAGTCGAAAACATCTACTATATGGAGCATAATATCGATAAATAGACCTTAATATTTCATCAGTTTCTAGATTTTCAAGTTTTTCAATTTTGTTTAGTTCACTGTATGTTTGTATTCTTCACTGTTTTGGAAAAATCTGCATAGGTGCCTGGGCTTCTTATTCCTTCGCTCGAGGAAGGTAATACAAAGAAAAGTAATTATTAGAGGGTGTGTTGACAATAATTAAGTAAAAATGTGGATTTTGATCACAAAATAAGAAAAAAAATTTTTAAATAAAGTAAAATGGACTAACTGAAGATAAAAAAAACAGGAAATAATTAAATTAAATTAAGGAACTATCATTATATATATATATATATATATATATATATATATATATATATATATATATATATATTATTGTGCTCAAACTACGAAAAAATGTAAGGATAATAAACACTTTAAGGAACAATCATCTTGAGAAGAATCATCAAGTATATTGCATGCAAAACTTTATCCTATTGTTATTTTTTGGCACAACTTCAGAAGAGGTGAAGAAATAGAATAGCACGTTTTCAGGAACAGCAAGGGACTTGAAAAGATGAAAACGAAATTAGGAGTGCGAATTTTTGCAAATCTTGGAAAGATCTTGTTGTTTATAAATATATCTTTATTCAAGCTATAGCAAATAAACAAACATCAAAAAATATGTTCATGATAGATTAAAAACAATTTTCATCATCCATGAAGGAATTGTTACAAGAACAATACATAAGGGATATAAGTTCAATTGAAGAAAGAAAATCTAGAAAAGAATAAACGCAAGGAGGCCAAGTGCAAAATTTGCCAAATTCATTTTCCTATCATCTGTTGGCACAAAAGTTCTACATAGAAAAGGGCGATTGCATAAAAAGCTGAGCGAATTCCCAAAGCAAACCGGTATGAAATTTTTATTCATTTCACATCTGTTTTTAAAGGATTTTTTTTAATATTTTATAACAAGAAAGATTGATCTCCCCAAAACATTCTCGCACACTCTCTAATAAAGTTGCTAACCTAGAGAACATCTTGCATGGCATTGGTATATAATAGTTACGAAATATTAACTTTTAATGAGAATTTGGCATTTTTACTGAAACTGTCTTGCGATCTTTGGCGAATTTTCAGCGTTTAATCTTTGGCATGGTGTTAAAAGTGTCCGAAAATCAAATTTGAGTTTTCACATCCGATTCAAACGAAAATTGGAAATAAAAGTACACTTGTAATCACAAAAACGAAAAAAAAAATTATATATTCAAGTCATTGTGTCATCGCGTTTACATGTTTCTGAAAGTAAAGACCAGTAGACAGTCAATATCTGTTTCGATTTGAAATTTGAGTGGTGTCTATACAATAGTTATTAAATCTTACCCTGAATTTTAACCATATTAATCTGTTCAGTTTGTAGCTATCGTGGAAACTTATATTTGTGCTGCTGGACTTCGCCTGGACATATGTTAAATAAAATTTGATAAAAATCTACAAATTTGGTTCAAAGAATGGATACCAAATTTTATCAATCTATCTCAAAGTGGCTTTAAGTTATTTTTGTTACAAATAGATATATGGATGGAAATTTTCGCAAAATATTCTATCTCAGAGAAGTATAAAACACAGATAATCGTCAGAATTCTGAATTAGAATTTTTTTGCCGTTACAACATTTTCCTTGTACATTTTATATGTGAAAAAAATAGTTGATTTTACAATATGTCTTGAAAAAAGTGAAGTGTATGCACTATTGTAATTATTTATATATATTGCTTAAGACAGAGCTATATAATTTGTATCTTTTTGAGGTTTTCAAAAAAAATTCGTCAATTTCTCATAAAAATCTCTGATTATTTGGCAGAATTCGTTACTGAAAAATTTGAATGAGGAATATTAAACGGATTGTGCTTTTAAAAAAAATAGCACATTTTATTCATTCATTTATACTTGATATACTAATTCATTATTTGAACAATTGCAACAGTATGCACTGAGACTAAATTTATCGTATATAAATTTAAGAAGTTAAATTTATATCTAAATCTAAGACAGTAAATCAATCTTAACAGTTGTTTCTTAAATATTAGCAATCGAAAATTCGATTTATTATGTTTCAAGTATAATCATCCACACTTTTTAATAATATTATTATTTCTTACCAACCTCCATTTATATGTTAAGAATTTAACTATTAATATCTGTGTTTGTTTTATTAACACTAAAATTAATCATTAGTAATATAATTCTAAGAGCATTCTAAAATGTAATTCCCATTGTGGAAAGCTAAGTTTTCTGATTGAATGAACGCATTCTTAGATAAGAATAATTTTTAAAATTATTAAAACAGAATCAATTGTTAAATGAATTCTGTGTTTTCATTATAACTTAATATATTTTATTAAATTCCAAAAATATTAAAACTGATTCTATGGATTTCTGTGTTTCAGTACATTTAACTTCATATTAAAACTTAATTATGGTAAAGTGGCAATTAATGAAGCATTAATTACAAATTCTTTTAATTCAACAAAATATATTCCTTTCTCACAAATTGTCGCAATTTCATACCGAATGCCATTTTTCATCGCATGATTTTCCAGAATATATCATTCAACATTAGTTGAATAATTACGGCAATCTTTTAAAACTGTTCGATTACTTTCCATTTTCGTTTAAAGGATTCCATGTTAATTAAACGCAAATATTTGCCTTTATTTCTTTCTCATTTTGCATTCAGTTGTGAATTCTTTTTAATTTGAAAGCGCGCTTTAATGAAGTGAAAGAAACCAACTAAGATTAAAATGCAGCAATTAATGTTATTAAATTGCATTGTGAGATATTTTAATGGATTGGGTTGATCTGTGTACGAATAAGTATTTTTGCAAAGATCTTCGTTTCTTGGTTTTCAACAGTTTTCAGAAGATTTATTTTAAAGTAATTATTTTCTTACAACTTTAGTTGTTGTTTTGTTTGTCAATGACAACAGAACCAATGAAGCTGTATCACAATAATTTACCAAAAATTAGTAGCAAAAAATTAATAAAGGTTTCGAAAATCTGGAAGTTGTTTTGATACAGTTCTAATTTGTGGCAGCATATCAGGAGATATTATATTTCAGCTACGTTTAATGAGTTGTAAATAATTGTATCCAAATTTTTTCGCTTTAAGTATTGATGTTATGTACAGTAAAAATTGACTTTACAAATTAATTATGAAAATAAATATGTGAAAGGTAATACTACTTGTTATGCGTTGTTTTCGAGTTTAGTTTCATAAATTCTCATTAATATGTTATTTTTAATTAATAATTCTGATGTTTACGTCCGTTAATTTCTGAATCTCTTATTCAGAGAAAAATTAAATGCATTCTAATAATAATTATATTTATATGACTTTCATATTCGCAAATATTTTGTTCCGGGCGTATGTTGGAACGAATTACGAAAACTTGGTAAACTTAATAGCTCCATTTACTAAGCTATTAATAATCATTCACAAACAACTCACTTTTTAACTTATAATCTATTTAACTAAATTAAACTGAAAGTCATATTATATATTAAGTAAAACAACAGATATCTTAATATCTTTTGAGATATCTTAAATTAATGAGAATATAAAAGAATTTTTAAAATATCACCACTTTCTCATGGTATTATAGATATATATATACATTTCTGCTTTAACATCTATTGAATTATTAAATGAGGGAAACCAAAAGCCTTTTGATACTGATATTTGAACAAAATTTTCGTATACAATTATCACTTACAGTATATGATTAAAAAAAGATTTCCTCCTCTGTTTTAGACGATGAAATATTTTAATATCATTTTGAAATAGATAAAGTGGTCTGACAAAAAAAAAGTCAGCTTAAACGTCATATTTTGTTTATTAGTAGTCACATAATTCTTAAAAATATTTTTAATTTTAATTAACTTTCCAGCTCATACAATGTTGGAAATGTATTTAATATTTTACTGAAAATAGTAAGAAAGTGCATATTAGTGCTAGCAGTAACTAAACATATTGCATATAAAATTTTAATAAATGAAAGGCAATATGTGAGTATAATGAAAAGTTCGATAAAATGACGCTTTTTTAAAGTATGATCGTACTAGATTGAATAAATATCGAGTTTGTAGTTTGCTTTCCCATTGATTCATTCGACGCAAAACTAATATGTAACTACTGTTTTTGATATAAAGATCATACAGCAAATTTCACTCATTTAGTCTATTGTTTCATTGAGTTACCATTTTCATATACTGGGGATAAGCAAGCAATCAAGTTCAGAAAGTTTTTAAATATTGAACTTCATAAATATAGCTAAATAAATAATAAAAACTTGTATGAGAGTAAACATTTAGTATATAAGAAAATAAAAGGGCCGGTTTTAACAAAAATTAATTAAATATGCTATATATCTGCCTATAATTTATGTTCTGTGTAATATCAGTAGTTTCGACGTCAAAATATGT
Organism: Argiope aurantia; assembly: GCA_026543865.1. Lineage (NCBI taxonomy): Eukaryota > Metazoa > Arthropoda > Arachnida > Araneae > Araneidae > Argiope > Argiope aurantia. The sequence continues at coordinate 90,157 of JAPMOR010111044.1, read as the reverse complement.
ATCAGTGCCAAAGTTCTGTAGTAAGCGATTTGAGACAGTTATATAATTCATTATGCATGAGTTTAAAAATCGTGTGTGTTGATTATCGTTTTCTGTCAATTCATTCCGTTCCGTGACACTGTTATCGTCGAGTTAAGGTAAGTGAGTCACTGATTTGTCACCTGAGAAATGAATCATATTTCCTCTTAAATGACTCTTAAGTGATTCATTGTATTTTCCAATGAATTGTTGGGAATTTTATCATATAAAAGCTCGTCTTTTTTTGGGGGGGGATTTTAGGCCAACATAATTACATGATTATTTAGATTTGATTTGTCTGACGAAATTCGTGCAGTATTCATATGCTGTAAAAGTATTATGATTTTAAATTCTCAACATTCTACAAAAAATTATGTTTGAAACAACAATAAAATATAATTTTTTTATAGAACAGAGAATTTTGATTAACCGTAACAAAGGAATATCTGCAGAAAATTTTTTTTTTTTGTATGACTGCCTGCTATGAATACTTTTTAAATTAATAATCATTCTTCTTTACGAGAAATTGAAAAATTACAAATTATCATATTTATTCCATGCTTCTTTATAAAAACGTTGAACGATGTATTAAATAAAGCAAAAGTAAGATCTTAAAAATCACAAGAAAGTCTTTTTTTTTTTTTTTTCTGAACAAAGAGTTGTCAGAAATTTGCTAAGATTTGGAACATTGCTAATCGTTGCTAAGTAAGATTGAGACGTGACCAACAGTTATTAAAAGAAAAAGAAAATGTGCATTTTAAAATGCTTAAGCAAACGAAATGTACTTCTATTACTTAAAATAAAAATATAGCCAGAAAACAAAGCATGTACTACAAAATTATTGACAAGTGAATATATTAAAAATCTGCTTTTTTTAATTTTTTTTTTACCTTACCATAAAAAGTATTGTTGTTATGTTTGATCTTAATGATATTGATTGTTATTATTAAATACCAGTAAATATTATCTTCAAATAAGAAAATTCATTTGAAAAGTAAGCTTACTATTTAAAAACCAACGTTCATCTGACCTAGAAAAAAAGGCAGTTAACCATACGCCTTTGAACATACAAAATTTTTCTACAAAAATTCTTCGTATTTTTTTCTTCTCTAATAGGCTTAATAACATATATATTAATATAATAATGAAATATGAGCTTTATAATAATCTAATTTTATGTTCAATAGTTTCATTTTGGGATTTTAAAAATTCTTTTTTTAAAAGAAGGTAGTTTTACCAAGCTTTGATACAGTGAAATATTAAACAGTATATATTTGTTAATAACAGAGCCACTATTTTAAAAGGAAGTAAACGTTTGCTTTTATTCTTCACAAAATCGATTTTCATGTGGTTAAGAAATTCAATAAATAATTTATAAACATCCAAATACAAATGTCATTTTTCCAAGAATACATATTTAAGATTGCCATGGCATCTCTAGATTTTTCACTCTCTATCCAAGAAATATAAGCATGTGTTTCCCTTTAAAGTTGTTTCAAATGCACTTTCTAGAAAAAAAAAAAAGCAGATAACCACACGCCATTAGTACTACAAATTTATTCTACAAAAAGTCTTCATATTTTTCTTTATTAATTGGTTCGTTCACTTATATATTTATGAGATATAAGCTTCATGATAATCTAATTTACATTCAAATGCATCATTTCTGAACTAAACATTTTTTTTCCCAAAAGAAGTTTTATTTATGAGCTTTGGGGAAGTAAAATATTAAACAATTTATATCCGTTAAGAACAGAACCACTATTTTGAAATGAAGTAAATGTTTTCTTTTATATATCACAAAACAGATTTTCATATTGTTAAAAAATCCAATAAAATTTTTATAAACATCGAAATACAAATTCTATTTTTTCACGAGTACAAATTCTGGATTGCCATGGCATTTTTAAAAGATTCTTCACTCTCTGTCCAAGAAATATAAACATCTATTTCCCTTTAAAATTGTTTCAAATACACATTCTAGAAGGAGAAAAAAAAAACTAAAAAAAAAACAAACAGAGAACCGTACACCATTGGCAGTACAAATTTATTCTACAAAAATTCTTCATATTTTTATTAATTGGTTTAATAATTTATACATTTGTCTTATTATGAGTTATGAACTTCATGATATTCAAATTTTACATTCAAAGGCTTTATTTATGAATGAAACAAATTTTTTTCCTAAAAGTATGATATACTAAGCTTTAATTCAGTGAAATATTTAACAATTTATATGCGTTAAGAATAGAGCCACTATTTTAAAATGAAGTAAACATTTTCTTTTATACTTCACAAAATCGATCTCCATGTAGTTAATAAGAAACACCGAAATATAAATCTTATTTTCCACTAGTCATATTCTAGATTATCATGACATTTCTAGATGATTCTTCTTACTCTCTATTCAAGAAACATAAACATCTATTTCCCATTAAAATTGTTTCAAATATACATTCTAAGGAGGAAAAAAGGCAGATAACCATATGCCATTGGCATTACAAATTTATTTTATAAAAATTCTTCATATTTTACTAAATTAATTGGCTTAGTAACATATATATTAATCTAATATGAAAATCATTATAATCTAATTTTACATTCAGTTGCTTCGTATTGAACTAAACAAATATTTTTCTTGAAAGAAAAAATATTTACCAAACTTGGAGGCAGTAAAATATTTAACAACTTATATTCGTTAAGAACAGAGCCACCGTTTTCAAGGGAAGTAAATGTTTTCTTTTATACTTCAGAAAATCGATTTTTTTTTACGTGGTTAAGAAAAATGATAAATAATTTATAAACATCGAAATACAAATCCTATTTTTCCTCGAGTACATATTCTAGATTGGTATGGAATGTCTAGAAGATTCTTCACTCTCTATCCAAGAAATATAAACATTTGTTTCCCCTTAAAATTTGCTTCAAATACACTTTATTCTATTTCTTCGGCATTATTCACTTTAGAGGCCTTTATGTTTTATCCAGCGTCGTCTTCCCCCTCGTGTTACTACCCCGAGTGCATTACCGCTCGAGTCTTTTTGGGTGTATTCGAGGAGTGTCGTTCGACATTGCCATGACACTTTGATCCCGACGAGTCTATCGGCAAAAAGTCTAAATCGCTGTGTCAACCCGTCTTGGTGTAAGAACCCTTCTCAGAGTGGGGTGACGTTATGGCCCACTCGACAACACTTTTATCAAGATCTCTTTGCCTCTCTAGAGAGGATCACTTTCTTCAAGATAACGCGGGATTCTTTTAGTGAGATCTTGCAGGGTGTGTGGATTTCATAGAACAACGTTGTTGAAACATTATTTTTCTCTTGTATCGTGGGTTCCGATGTCAGGGATATAGCTTCTTTCTTTCTTAAGATGGTGGGATTTTTGCTTGGGGTGTTTAGATACAGGACGGTTAGTTACAATTAAAGTATCCTTTTCAAGATAACCGAACAAAAAATAACCAGTTATAAGAATGCTAGACAAATATTGTTGGTAGGCATTTCGGAATATGGAGAAACAAATAATAGGATAACAATATTAAAGAGGAAATTTGAAATAATTCTGTAAAGATCAATATCTATCAATTAACTCATTGTAATATAATAGGGAATGAGTGATAAAAATACATTGCACGAGTTTTGTAATACTTTAAATGTGATAAAATCATCAGAATCAAAGAACGCCTACTAGGAAATAAAATACATAACATTGAAAAACTGATAATTTAAATTTTAAAATAGTGCAAAAATGTTTGTTGTGTGATGCTCAAAGTTATTAAGAATAAATATTAAAATTTTGATTAATTTTTAACTAATTAAAAATCTAATAAAATTTTGAAAAACCTTTTCTTATTAACCATTTCTACTCAAAAAATAATAATATGCAGTCCTAATTTAAATATTCTGCCATATAATGATTTTTACATCGTAAAATGTATAGATAGTATGCCACTCTAAAATAATGTTAAAAAATGATCATATTATTTTCAATTATATCTTCTAAAGCAAGCAAAATTTTTTTATTCATTCATTTTTTTTTAAAATCAAGAAAACAAGTTCTCCGATTAATTTGCACATCTACGCCTAATATTTAACAATGAAACACGATTTAGATACAATTAATTGTTTATATTCATTTATATTTTCAGTTAAAATTATTAGCTATGAAACTATACATTCCCAGAAAATATATCCTGTTCTGACAAGTTTTAGCTCTAGCAAAACTTGGCATATCAAGATATTTCTTAAACAGCTGCACACTTAAGTAATAATTCATTCCAATAATATAAAAACTAGTATGTTTACAATTCGAAAACTACAAGAACCTCCATGTTACACTAATGAGATTTTATTTAGTTTGTTGGATTTGACACTTCATTTTTTAAAAATCTAGACTAGAATTAATTTGGAGAGTGCGATGATTTTGAATAGCAATAAGATGACGAAGACAATATCTCATTGGCAATCCCCACATCAAATTCCCATTGCCAATGAAAAATTTTATTTTCTGATAAATAAACACTCTTCCTAGAGTAAGACTTTTAATTGTAGATAGTGATTAATCAGAAAGCACATGTAACACAAAATTTACAAACATCTGAAATAACGACTCAACTTCTATTTATGAAGCAATGAATTATTGTTTTTAATTTAATAATTATTTGGAATGATTGATGATGATGTAATTATTTAGAGAAAGCTTTTGTGTATGTATTCTGATTACCTTACATGATCGTCTAATATTAAGTTATACCCTGATGAAATCACACTTGCCATTTATTCATTATCATTACCATAAAGGTCAAAATCACATTTACGAATCATATTCCAGACGGAATATGAAAACTTACTTCGAATCGTAAGAATTTACATTATATCACCTTTATATAATTACTAGCCACCTTTGGCGATCAGCCGGTTCGAAAGTATTACCGCTCGCTACAATTTTCAATTAAATATTTTAAGTAACTGGTCTCTTAATAGATTCTCAAACAAAACATTTTTAATCTTCAAATTTTGATAGTCATACCAAAATTATACTGTTCTTTAGATCGTTTCGTTCAATTTACTATATATATTTTCCTAATTTGTTGTCATTTCCGGTAAAACTTCAACTTTAATTTAAAGTGGAAATGATGAAATTGCAATTAATGTAAAGATATTTATAAATAATACCAAGCGTTTTATTTTATTTATCATTTTTATTGTTATTTATTTATTTATTATTATTATTATTGAATATGAGTACTGCAAACAGAATCACTCTGTATTCAGTTTCGGTATTCTGTTCTCGGTAAGTCTTATGTGAACTACAAAATATTGTTCATAATTTATGTAATATCTCAAAGAATAATTCAACAAAAATTTCTCAGATTCAGCATAAAATTCAGTTTTTAGTTTTGCTTTCAAAAGGATTGAAATGAAATCAATAATAATATTTTGTTCCGGCCTATAAATATATTTCAAAAATTATGAAGTCTAAATTTAATGCAGTAAGGTATCATATTCTGAGAAATATTCTGGATATACCAAATTTTAAATAAATGAATGAATGTTTCTATTTTCCACGATCAACTAAGACTTATTTATGAAGTTTTGAATGTTAAAAATTTAGAAAAACTCAACATTTTCATAATTTTAGACTAATTAATCTTGAGAAACCTGCACGCTGATTGGCGTATTTTCTTTGAAACGATCGATGGAAAACCTAAAATTATCCTTTTTTTATTAAATAGTGATATTCAAATTTTCATAAATCAGCCAGTTTAAGTGATTGATTTAGTTGATTGGAAATTAATTCCTTTTATTTAAAATATTAGTGTTTCAAAAACATTTTGTTAATCGTGATTTCCACAGCAGAAGCTTTATGTAAAATCAAAAATTCGTTATTTATTAGAGCATTTATTGAGTCAAGTTACATAAAATATAATCATTTTCCATTCAGACCGTTTTAGCCGATCTGTGTGTCTTACTAAAGTTTGACAAATTAACTGCGTGACCCTGATTTGAATGGATATCCTGTTCATATTAAACAAAACTTGCCTTAAAATAAAACTGATTCATTGGATTAATAATATAGAAAGTGTGAAATATCATAAAATAATTTTTCTTGAATTTATTTTTTAGAAAAAATAATATTTCATATTTATTTCATTTCCTACAGACACGTGCCAAAAATTATATTTTTGCAGATTTCATTTCCAAAAAGATTTAATTTATTTTTAATTGGAGCTTTAATCAATAAGATGGCAACACTTTGATAAAAGCTCATTTTTCCCCATGAATGCGAAACGTGCTCGTGCAGCTTAAATTTTATTTTATTTTGTACGAAAAAATTGTTGAAAAATATAGTTAAAATATTTATTTAAAAATTTATTAAAAATAGAAACTTAATTCTTAGGTTAAAACATTGGTATCATTTAAAAGATAAATTTTTTATCTTTAACTTGATGTAAAAATCTTTTTTGTGTGGTAATATTTTCGGAAGTTATAGCAGAAACACGTCAAAATTTCGCTTAATTTTTAAATAAATAAAATTCTAGTTAAAAATTCGAAAAAATAACCCCCAGGTGCATATTCCCGGCCTCCAAGGTATACACGTGCCAAATTTGGTAGCTGTAAGTTGAATGGTCTGGCCTGTAGAGCGCTAACACACACACACATACACATTGAACTTTATTATAAGTATAGATATCATTATATCCATTATCGGTAGTTACCTGTTAGCTAATCTCAGTTTTAATATACCACTTATTCTCAAAGAAAATAAAACAACGTGATTTTCGTATTTATTAAATTTCACTTTGAATACTATTACCATGTGATAGATAATGTAGTCTTTGCTATTCATTCTGTATTCAGAAATAAGACTTCCAATCATGTGATCATTAGATAACTTTATGATACAAACTGACAAAGGAAAGGAAATTTTTCTTTTTAAACTATTAAGACTTGCTTTCCTCCTTGAAGTTTCTGAAGGGAAATTATGAGACAGACCTCGTGAGTTTGAAGTTTGTCAGATGGCATCCTTTTTCCAAAACTTCATAAAATATGTGTAGTATGAAATTCGAATCTGTTGGATTTAAAAACACCAGAATTGACTGCAAGGTCGAATTGTAGTAAAATCGAGTCTCGGATTTGCAGATGTCCGATCGCCAAACTCCCTTTTGATTTGTTTATATAATTTATAAAATGTTTTAATTAATTTTACATTGGATTTTATTGGATTTAGTTTTAAAATATAAGACTTCACCATCATTACCTTTACAATAGCCTCTAAAAATGTTCAAATTATGTACAGACTAAAGTAATATGCGATTTGAGCCTGACAATTGTTTACAGAGTTTAGACATTTTACAAGAATGTTCATTTATCTGATCATGTCATTTTACAAATACCCCATGGAAATTACCATAATAGACAAATATTGCTTTTCTGAAGTTAAAATTTAGAATTAAGTCAATTGCGTTTAACTAATACGATTCAGGTTACTAACTTATCGAATGTTTTTCACTATCATTTCCTTTATGATATCCTAAATCAACAACATATTCCTTTTGCATTAATTATACTTAAATTTCCGAACACCTTCAAATTACATGAAGACGGATATAGCCAATTGTCACTTTCCCATTCATTGAAGGATTTATAGAAGTCACATTTGTCCAGAATTAATCCAATTATCACTCGACATCATCTAACCACATTCCCTGTGGAAATAGCCTAACATTACATTATCGCCAATCGACTCGTATTTCTAAACATCCCCAACCCAAACGCAGGTGCATCTGACGGTGTTCTTCCGACCAATGGCCACCTGCCTCAACCCTCACGTTAACCCAGAAGTCTTTTAGACACATTACGGCGAAAGTTATCAACTGTTCACGGACGCGGAAGACACCTTGTCACTAATACTTTGCTTCCAGTGCGTCTAGATCCGGTTTAAAACAGCGTCCCCAGAACGAAATGTCACTCAGCTTGGCGGTTCTGATCGGAAAGGATGGTTCTGCGAATGCAAGCAAGTATTAGTCCTAGCTCAGCAGTAATTGGCGATACAGCCAGCGGACAAGCGTTAATGCCAGTATCGAAGCGGAAGGGCGAATAATGAAATGGCGAATGAATGAATTTAGAGTAATTGGAGTTGTGCTTTTCGTGGACAGGAAGTTTACCTAAATTTTGAGAGATGGCTAATTGTGTTTTAATGTAACGAGAAGCGGTTCGGCATGATTGTTTCTCGCTCCATTCTCCAAAGTAATTTCTAATATTAAATGTCTTAGGTGCATGGTAGGTTATTCATGCTTTATTTTGATTTAATAATTTGGATAGTTCTTGTAGATTCCTTGACATCATCAGAATTGAAATCACAAATTGTATTAGCAAATCTTCAAAAATTTATTTTAATTAATTACAATGATAATAAAAGTATTTGTCACAGTCTTATCAAAAAAGATACTATTTAAATATCTGGGAATTTTGTGTTGTTACTATGCAATGAATTGGAATACTCTTCAAATTGTGATTTTATGTTCTTAAATTATTACTTGTTTATTAATAGAATAAAACTATACTAACCAATATACAGGATTAGCAAGGAATAAGTTAACCGCTTCAGAATGTTCTAAAATGCTTTCTATTGATCCAAATGGAATAAAATTTGAACTACAGATTATTGAGATGATGCGATTTACAATTTTTAAATAAAAAAAAATTAGCACAAACATTTACCGTTAGGTGGCGTTGTAAAACATATAAAACCATTTAATATGGTTTATAATTGTTAAATAAAGTAAAATTAAAATTACTCAAAATGTCCTCCTTCACTTTCAACAATATGCTCTAATCGAAGAACCATATTTTCTACAGATGACCAGAGTGAGTCTGCCGGAATATTGAGAATATGGCGCCGAATGTTGTCCTTCAGATCTGGTAGAGATGATGGCCTTATATATTGCGAACAACAATTCATATAAATATTATGTGTAGTAAAATTCTATTTAAAAAATTGTCAATTGAAAATGTTTATTCTAACTCTTTATTCTTATCTAAAAAGTCTCATTGGGGGCTCCTCGTAATTGAGAATGGGAAGAAGCTTCCGGCATGTTGGCTGGTTCTCTTTATCCTAATGGATATACAAAAAGGTGTCGAGTCTGGCTCCTTCCATTGATGACGGGACTTACTTCCATAGGGAAGAGTTGTACCGTGACCGGTGATGATCCATAGACATAATTTCATATTAATTTCAATATTAATTTTTCCAGAACAGTTTTTTTTTATTAATAAAGATATGCTTTTGAATGAAGTACAATTCTACATTTTATTTTTAGTATTCGAATACAACTAACGATTACAGTTTTGGCGAATCATTTGCTGTGTACTAGAAGAATTTATTTCCTTTCTCTGAGGTCTGCTACAGATATTCGCCCACTAAGCTATAAAGATTTATAAGGCTTAGTTTTGTGGTAACAGGGTGACTGGCTGTAAATAAAAAAAATCCATAAGGATTTCACTTTCCAAGCGATTTTAAGATTTCCTTCTTCTTATCACTGTATCAATAGTTTTACTAATCTTATAATCGCTCTATTAATCTTGTGGGTTAAAACGCAGCATGTCTGAGGAATATAATTCAGAGGAAGGCTAGGCATCATATGCTAATAATAGGAATTCTAGGCATCATAGGCTAATATAGAAGAATTAACACAAACATTAATTCCCTTGATTTTTTCTCACCGTTCCGTATATGATGAATATATTAGTTACTCATGAGTAAAGACTAGAATAAGTATAAATGATTCAAAGATTCCACGGATATGTCTTCCAATGGAGTGATAATCAATACAAAGTCGCTTCTTGGCAAGAAAATCTACATTTTAAAGGAAAATTTTTAAATTTATCTTCCAAGACTCTAAAGATTTAATTAAATCAAGGATAATAAAATTAAGTAGAAAATAAATCCTCTCAATTTCTTTTTATTTAAAAAGTCTAATACCATTCATGTAATAAAAGAAAGAAAAAAAAGAAAGAGAGACAATTCAAAAATAATATTGATACTCTAACAACTATATTCCATTTATGCTCCTTATGAAACAATAAACACTTGAAGATTTTTACGAAATAACAAGAACAACTGCAAGAATCTCTAAAGAAAAAATAAACTCCACAAATGAAACGAATCTCTATAGTAATTAATAAAAGAAGTTGTGAACTCCACCTCCTTAAGACGTTTGAGTGTTAAAAACATGTCATACTAGCCACAAGGGAGAAATTTAAAATTACGTCGAGTCCAAAAATGTGTCCAATTCGCGAACGCTGTCAAAGCAGCAGGCGGGATTGGAAGGGATGGGGGGTGCCACGTGACCGTAATAGTGATAAATTGTTACGTGGTCATCCGCACGCACCGTTTCTTGCCGAGTGCTTAATTGCTACGAGTCTGGCCGCCACTTTGGGCAAATGAATACAATTACGACTCATTAGACAGCAGCAGTCAAGGGCGATTCTTCCATGGATTTGGAGTCTGAAGGTGGCTTAATGTTTCTCGCTATGATTGTGCTTAATTAGGTTTAAGAGCCGGGCCCTTTGAATAATTAAAACGGAGTCCTTCCTTTTCCCTTAAAATGTGCGTGAGGACAGTAAGTTCACGCGTCCTCTTTCTCCAAAAGTTTTACTTGGTGGATGAGAAATTTGGAAATGCTTTATGATGTATGTTTTGAGAGGCGTGTGTGTTTGCGAAATGAGAATACGTGAATTTCGGGTCTGGAATGCGATGTGTGCGTTTTCAAAGTAATGAAGTTGCTTTCTAAAAGAGATATTGTTGGCTTTTTTAGCATCTTTAAATTCAAATTGTCCGCTCTAATGCTTTGAACACGGACATTAACAAATTTGATGATGGAGAAGCATCAAAAGTTTAACAAAGCTTTGGGATGCAATATCTTAGTTTCAATTATCATTTCAAAATGCCTAATTATAAAGTAGTAGTAACAATTATAAAATGAGATCCGTTTACTGAGCTAAACGAATGGTATATGTTTGAAACATGGTTGATATTTCAATATATTTCATGAACCTAAAAAAATTTTAGAATGTACCAATTTTTACACTTTTTTTTAACGGAACTTCCAATTCGTACATAAACCTTTAAGCAGTGACGGGTCAAAGATTATATTCTTGCAGTATTAACCCTCCAAATATCTCGGGCTAAAAAATGTCGCTTACAAACGTCAGACCGAGATTTTCCTGTTACGAATTTTCTCTTTCTCTCCCCCCCCCCGAGATGTCCAGCTACAAGTATAATGAACGGAAGTATCTACTATCAGTTGTAGGTCAGTGCTTGATTAACTGTCAGTGAGATCTTAAATTAGCAATTTATATTAATATCGGTAAATTGACTTTGCAATTTTAGAATTTAATAGCTTTGAAATTTTACTGAATATTAATAACAGTTTTCAACATGTGAAAAGAAACTCATTAAATTTTACTATCTTGCATATATAAGATAATTTTGGAAACCTATCGACATAGATAATGTCCAGTAGACATTCAATTTCTTTCTTTGTACACTTCAACACCTTTACAATGGCATGTTCAAATGCATTGGGAATGCATGTTTTCCAATTCCGTAACACTTTTAGTTCAAGCAGTTGGTCGGGAAGGTGGTTCAAGTTCACACTGTATTTGAAAGTTTCGTTGTATTTGGGTATCAAATTCTGTTTCTATGAATAGGGGGAGCTTTCTCTTGTGATCTGAATAATTTTTATTAAATCTGACTCATTTAGAAAACAAAACAAAACACACACACAAAAAAAAAACTTTATGAGCCATCTTGTGACATATTAGAAGTAGTTAATTTTTTATTTTTTTGTGATGTCATAAATTTTAAAGTTATTAAAATAATTTATGATCACTTTAGATATTTCAAAAAATTAAAGATTTATCTCTTTATGAAAGATTCCATTACCGTTCGCAGGATCATTCTACTTCATTCATTTATTTACTATACATTTTAATATCTAATTTTAAAAAATAAAGGTAAATAAGTCATAAGATGAAAAATGGAATATTGATTTTACATCTTTGTTTTAAAATGTCTTCTCTGAATAAAAATAAATGTACATATTAATATACACTTTGAATTCAAAAGTATCAGGGCACTTTAAGATTTATACATTTTTTTTTCTCGAATTTCTTCATAATGGCTGGGCAAATTGATGGACTAGAATTCGCATTGTGTAAAAAAATGTATCTGGAATCATATTATTTATGAAGATTTTGTTACGTAGGGATTTTAGGGTTCGGCCACATATAAGTGAGGAAGAAAACGATTTATATTCTCAAACTTTCTAGGGAAAAATTTATAAATATTCGTATCACTTATTAATGGTTTGTTTGCTATACGCAATACTCACGTGAATTTTCGAAAAATTAATACATATATTCTTGAAAAAGATTTTTTTTTTTAAATCCCGAATTTTTCTGTATATTTTTTATTTATTGTATATCGAATTTTCAATCAATTTAAAAATATTTGCCAATGTAATAGCATTTTGTTTTGAAGTAAATTCTTTAATATTCGAGGAAATATGAATATTTAAGTTAATAATTTTTAACTGCGCATGTGCGAAACATAGTTTGCTATTTCTTCAAAAATTAATAATGATATTCTAATATGCAGGATGTCCAAAAAAATGGAACAAGTATTTACTTACTTAAATAGAACATATGCTACAATCACACAGCTTCATCAACTAAAATACTCAAATATATAAAAATTCATATGGCTTCATATTGCTTAAACTTCATGTGACTCATAAAATTCATAAATTGTGGCTTCTGCCGTAGTAGGTAATATAAAACCACAGAAATAAAAAAAAATTTATACACTCCCATAATGAAAGAACTATCGATGTGTAAAACGGTTTTTTTTACATTCAATTACAGGGACGCAAAGTGCTATTCTTCACTCTGAAAAATGTACTGAAGTACTAAAATTCAAATTTATTCCCTTGGACCCTTTCTCCATACATCTAACCGGCATTTGAGCCAGTCATAAAGCGTTATTTTCAAGAATAATATACATATTTCAAAATATTATTAAAACAGCAGAATTAGAAAATAATGATGCATTTTTCGACATAGATGCAAAGTTGCATTCTTTCGGCAATACTTATCTGCATACGATCCAATTTATCACATGCGAGAGGCACTTTGAATCTAGCGAAAATGTGCAGAGTTTGCACTGACGAAAGCAATTCTTCTCCGAGTTCAGATATTAGTTTTGAAGATTAATTCTTCTACCTCGATTCAAGCGACATTTGAATAACATTTCTCAGAAAAGAAGGGTTTGATTTTAACTGAAGTAAGCCCTAATTGTAAAATTCTAGAAGTCGATATTATAGATGTCTATGTATCAGTCAATGGATATTGTATGGTTGACAGTTATTAAGTTGAAATGTCTTCTGCACTTCTTGTATACAGCCGACAACCCCTTCACCATTGAACGGAGCAGTATCGACAGGATTTGTTGTGGCCGACTGCTATCTTTAGCATTGTACACCCTTACATTGACCGATTTATCAAACTGGTATTCTCTTTCAGGTAATTGGTCACAAATTGGTCGATTACTGTCCTTCCTCCTCATCTTCCAATTAAAGAAGGAACATGCTATCACTAAAATAAAATCTTGGCAAAATTCTAAATATTTCTTCAAATTCACGTTTCACAACGACAGAAATCCGAAAACTTTCAAACAGTTGGTAAAAAAACTGACATTTTTTGACATTATGTCCTTCAGAGTTTTAAGATTACCTGGTACCATCAGTACTGTACTTAAGAACTTATTTTCAACTTTCAGATTCTTAGTTCCGAGATTTCTATGCATTCCTTTAAATAGTGGTAAATATTACCAATTCCTCCACAAATGCATTTATTTTCCTGCATTCTTCCAAATCTTTGGAAGTAATGTGTTATATACGGTCATTTTTTGGAATATTGAGTTCGGAACTTACTGTTCGTATTCTAGCATGAGAATAACTTGAAAAATAAGCCAGAATATAAATTTCTGTATCATTTGTATAGCCCCTGAATCTCCCCATTCCTACCCGAGGAAGTAAGAGTCCTGTAGTTTGTTATCGCTAAACTGTTATGTAAATACATTCCGTAGAACAGCGTTTCTCAACCTTTCAGTATTTGCGGCCCAGTTTTCAATCATAATTTTCATCGCGCCCACGCTTACTATAAAATGTATACAACAATAATGTATATTGAGTATTTTGGGTTCTTTTTTTAAATTATTTTTATCCTTTCGCCGGGCGCGCGAGTTTTTCTTTCACGACCGGGCGCGGGTTGTAAATTGTACAACCGGTGAAAAACATTTAATTTTAGCTGCTTTATTTTAGTTTTACAAACAATTTTGCAAACAAGTAACATATAATTTATCTCTGATAACAATTTAAGAAAATATTGTGCCCTACATTTACATTCATTTTGTTATAGTATATTAAAACAGAAGTTTAAACGTATAAAAAAGTAAATACTGCTACAATTACAAAAAATATTAATGAACAATGAATAATTAAAGAATTGTACTTTTGGACTTATAGAATCAGTCGGGCATTTCACCTGTATTTCTTCATATGGCAGGCATATGATTTGCTTTTTTGAATGCTGTTTACATATGAACCTTACGCATTTGTTACACCTCATTGTAGGATTTTTCATTCGTCCACACATGTAGCACGAGCCTCTCTTTTGTGGAGGAATAATTTGATTTGAAGTTTCTTCTTCCAAATTTTCATTTGAACGATAAATATCAAGGAAAACCGACACATCACGAGGTAAAGAGGATATTTGAGCTCTAGATATGAGATGTTCTTTCAACAGGGATTTTGAGAGTGCTCTCAAGAAAATAATTCTTCTGCTGGGTTCATCATCAACATTGTTCAGTAGAAATAATATGTGTGAATTTATACCAGCAATGTTCATCATAATATAAAATAATACAAGAGGCCACCGTCGTGTTATTCGAGACACAGAATAAGCCGCACTCATTTTATCGCAAGTGACAACATCTCCTTTTGTCATAGTGTAATCAAGAATTACTTCAGGTTTTCCACTGTCTCCATCAATTTCAGCTTTATCGTGAAGGCTAGATATTAATACTACTGCTTCGTTTATCTTCGGTACATATGAAACGAGTGTTTTATTTTTCTGAAAACCAAAGATAGAAGTACCCACAATTCTATGTTTTCCGAGCAAAAATTCTGCGGGAATTTCTTTTTTATTTTTCTTTACAGTTCCGATGAAAGTAATTTTCTTCTCTAATAAGTAATCAACAAGTGAAAAACTAGTGTACCAGTTTTCAGTGGTAAGATTTTTATTAGAGTTTTCAATGGGCATTACTAGACGCTTGGCAATGTCTAATGGTTTATTCTCAACTGTGAAAGGTCCAGGCGGCTGTTTGCCGATATAAATTTCCATATTGCTACAATAAAATGTTTTAGCATCACATAATGCTAATATTTTGATGCAATACTTAGCATGCTTGTTCAGAATGTATTGAATCCAAGAGCAACGTCCTCTGAAAGGATGTAATATCTCATCAATTGTTACAAATTTGCTTGTATTATAAGATTTCAAGCAATTTTGAACAAATGAATCCCAAATGGATCGGATGGCAGCTAATTTGTTTGATTTTCTTCTTTCAGCTCTAGTATCTATATCATCGAACCGAATACAGCGAAGTAAAAACAAAAACCGCTTATAACTCATAGCTGCTCTCAGTATTTGAATTCCAGTTCCATCAGAAGCCCAGAGCTGCTCAATATTTGTATGTTGGCTTTTCATTGTGCCTATAAAATAAAGCAATCCCATCAAAGCCATAAATTCACTTCTACACGTTTGTTTACAGTCACGTTTCTGATAATATTTAGCTTCTACTCCTTGTATATATTTATTTGTACAATAAATTACTTCATCAATCATACTCAGATCAATCAATTTCAGAAAAGCGTCAATTTCGGAAGCAGCTCCTTTCGCATATGCAGTTGGTCCTGGCAGTTTCTTTATAATATTTTTGTTCTTGGTTTTGAGTTTTTTACGATTTCTTCTTTTTTCCATTTTGTGATTTTATCATTTTCCGTATAACAATTTTCATCACTATTATTTTCAGTAATTTTGTCATCTGATGCAGTTAGAGTCACTGCTGTGATTTTCCTGTTCTAAATTTTCGTCACTCAAATCTGCGTCATATTCAGGAAATAGCAGACCATCTTCAATATCTTCACTGTCAGAATCTTCATCCAAAATTTTCATTAGGTAATCCACTATTTCTTTGTGATCTTTAAAATATTGTTTTCGTTTAGACATTATTTTACCTCAAATCCCATTAAAAAAACTAACAATTTCACTTAGAAAGATTCTGTCGAAAAAGAATTTCACAAGCAGGCGCGCGTTGCATAAAGTACAACACCGCAGATGTTTACAGCTAAACATTACAGGTGCAGCTGATTGCGCAATCAGAAATGCAAATAACTTTCAGGAAATGTGAAGAAAGATTCAATAAACGAATACGCATGGTGATTAACGCCTTTTATTGCCAGAATTATGTTTTAAAGAAAAAACAAACCAAGTGTTGTACTTTTTACAACGGTGCGCCCGGCGGAAGGTTAATTAACTGCCAAAACAAGAGTAAAAGCGAGCCAACGTTGGTGAGAAACCACATCTTGCATTTTGGATAAGCGGGTGGTGAACAGATGAAGCGAGAGAAAGCGGGGGAAATTTAAATATCATATTTGAAATGAAAGCCAATCAGGGAGATGAAACATTAAAAGAACATGAAAGTAGAAAAATTCGTTAATGAAAGTTAACCTAGAAGGGGTGAGCTAAATTTAGAAACTGGGAATACAATTTTTCGAATTATAAAAGAAATAAAGCAGAAGCATGACTAAACAAAAGTGAAAAAAAACAAACAAGCAATGTTTGTGGAAGGGAATCCACATGATCTATGCCGTCTTGAGCATACGTGGAGCAAATGTTCTCATAGGAATTAAATGTTCGATAACGCAGTCAGTCTCATTCCAGTCGATCCTTTTATCGCTATCGAATCTATAGTGAATGTATATGTTATATATGTTTTCGTGTTAATTGCAATTCACCATATTAAATATTCACGGCAGTAGATTTATGCAGACTCATAGATAAATTTTTAAGCAGAAGTAAGCAAGCATTAGACAATATTTAAGCATAAACAAGTACATAGACGAGCGTGGTTCCGAGAATAAAATCAGGAAAATATTCTCAAGAATACTTAAATTTTGTGTTTACCAGTGCTAAAGTAAATGAAGAAGAAAGACCCCTGTGTATCATTTGCTCAAAAATGTTAGTCTCAGACAGCATGAAACCTAATAAACATAAACTTAAACATTTGGAAACGCTTCATAGTGAGTACGTCAACAAATCCAGAGAATTCTTCGAATTAAAATTAAAATCATATAAAAAACAAAAATCATTTTTAAAGAAACTTTGTGAATAAAAAAGCTTTAATTGCATCTTACAAAGTTCATGTGAAATAGCCAGAAGTAAAAAAACCTCACACCATTGGTGAAGAGCTTATTATGCCAGCAGCAATTGAGATTGTAGAAACTATGTTTGGAGATAATTTTTCAAAACAATTGCAGTCCATACTTCTTTCAAATGATATTGTTGTTCCTCGAATTGGCGATATAGCCGAAGATGTACAGTGTCAGCTTTTCTCGAAGTTGTGTGACAAATTGTTTTCAGTACAGCTTGACGAAGCAACATATAGTAATAAAGATGCTCATTTAATTCTCTATGTTCGAATTTGTGATAATATGTCAGTAGTAGAAGAACTGAGGAAGTATCAAAACAACAGCGCTCGCATTATTTGCTATTTTAAATGATTTTATGAACGAGGCAAACACAGAATGGAAAAATTGGGACGGAATATATACCGATGGTGCTTGTTCAATGTCCGGAAGATTCCAAGGTATACAAGCACTTGTAAAACAAAAATCGCATCAGTACACGCATTGCAAGACACATTGCATGATCCACAGAGAAGCTTTGACTTCGAAAGCAACGAGTCCTTGTCTGAATATTGTGTTAAATACGGTTGTAACCGTAATAAATTATATAAAAAAAGAGACCCCTGAAATCGAGAATCCTTTCCATACTTTGTAAAGACATGGGTTCAGTACATTCAGCGTTACTATTTTATTGCGTGGCAAGATGGTCATCAAGTGGGAAATTTTTGCAACATGTTTATGAATAAAGAGAAGAAATTTCCATTTTCATAGAAGAAAACAGACTGGAGGCCGAGAATTTTCACGATGGTTTATTTGTGATGAAATTGAGGTACTTGGTAAACATATTCGAGAAATTAAATATCTTGAATCTTCAACTCCAAGGATTAAATACACATATGTTGAATACGGGTGATAAAGTTAATGCTTTTTGTAGAAAATTGGAATTGTGGAGCAGAAATTTAAAGCAAAAAACCTAACAATGTTTGCAAATGTGGATGATTGTACTAAAACTTACAAGGCTGAAGAAGAACATGTAAAAGTTGTTTTTGCAACCATTAAAAATCTTTTAGCCATGCTGGCAAAGAATTTAAAAAAGTATTTTCTTGCTGACGACAAACTGATAGCAAGTTACGAGTGGAGTAGGGATCCATTTCATAAGACTCCCGAAGGACTCTCAATTGATGAGGAAGAAAAATTCATAGACTTCACTACAAGTGGGGAAACTAAAAGACAATTGAAAATGTAGTAATAAATCACTATTTGAATTTTGGTCAGGAGTAAGGTTGATTTTTCTGCACTAAAAACAAGGACATTTTACATTCTTTTACCATTTTCAACATCCTACCTTCGTGAAACTTGATTTTCTGTTGTGGCTTCTTTGGAGACAAAATATAGAAACAGAACAGAGAGTGGCTATTTCTAATACTAAGCCTTCCTTCGAAAAACTTTGTTCTGCAAGATAAGTCCAAGAAAGTCACTAATAATTATTAAATTCGTTTTTAATTTAGTATGTTTTGATTAAGTAAGTTTTGATTTAGTAAGTTGTTTTACTTTAATAAGTTATTAAATATGTCGAAATGTATTTTGTTTTTTATGTGTATGTGTGCTATCCTTTCAGTCAGTTAATCAATTTTTTAAAATAATATTTTATCTTGGATATTCTCGCGCCCTCCTCTAGTGTGCTGGCGCCCCCCCTAGGGGGGTGCGCCTCACAGGTTGAGAATCGCTGCCATAGAAGAATGCCTGCGCATTCAGGAAACGACATTTGTATTCTTCTACAACTTGATCAACTTGGCTATTACATATAGAATAAATCATCAGTATTTCTAAATGTTCCTTGTAAATGAAATATGTCATTCTTTAAAAAAATATATGTTGCTAGCAAATAATTTTTTCTTGTTTGGCTTTCAGTACTTTTCTAAGATATATTAAATGCTCAATTCCTCAAGTTTCTCTTCCCAATTTTATAAAATCGAAGTTACCACTGTCAAAACAATCAAAATGAACACCATTATATATGATTAACAAATTCCTTTAATGTCATAATGATTGGATAACTATTTCTAAATAAACAAATATTTGCATATTACGATTTTTTTCTATTCAATCAATTTGCATTTCTGAAATAAAGGCTGCCATCTACAGTTTTGCTCAGTCCCTCCAAATTTAAAAATAAATACATCTCTGCAAATTTTGTAGATAGAGACGTAAAACTATGTGTTAGGACAAAACATTGTATAAAAATCATTTTACTAACTGGTAATCATTTACTATGGGGAGGGGGTATATAAAAATATAATTTTTTAAACTTTAAATTATAATCTTTACAGAAATCAAAGTATTTACTATTAATTTTCTACTTCATTTAATGAAGCTTTATATGCATAGATAAATGTCTAAGCGTAATATTTAGAGAAATAAAAGCTGGTTCTATTTTTCGTTTTGGAACACCTTGTATGAGACAGTTTATGTAAAGATTCTATTTGAATTATTTTAAGAAGATTCAAAAGCTTTCAACAATGCATTTAAAGGAAATTCATGCACTATCTAACAGATACTATATTATAAAAGGCTCTACACAAGTTATTTGTTTTTGAATGCGAATATTCAAATCTTATAACTTTAAACGAGTAATTATTGTATTGCACTCATGTCCATAAATTAAGGGTAATGCAAGTTCAGGAAAAGAAAGAGTCAGAAGCAAAACAAATGCGATTTATTTGTAAAGCTTATTTATTAAACAAAAGTTAAAGAGCAAAAAAGATGCTATATGTTTGATATCATTAATAAAAATTGCAATTTTTTGCTTCCAGCAGCAAATTACAAAAAAAAACCATTTACAAAAACCAATATTACATGGTTCGTATGATGGTTAATACATAGTATGTCTCCCAGACGATGCAATACAATCCGCACAACGCCTAGGCATGCTGAGTATCAAATTATCGATCTTATCTAGGGAAATATTACACCACTCATCAAGCAATGCTCTCCGAAGTTCCGGTAGACATGTAGGAGATGGTTGACGGGCTGCAACTCTTCTGCCAAGCATGTCCCACACATGCTCTACTGGATTCAAATCCGGTGAAAATGCTGGCCAGTCCATACGGGGGATATCCTCCGATCTAAGGCATGCATTCGTTTACGATGTTTGCATGGTGAAGACGGCCGTTGTTATCTATAAAAACGAATTCTGCGTCCATGGCGCCAAACAAACGTATATATTGTTCCAGAATGACGTCCCGATAGATTTGGCCTGTCATGGTTCCAATTTGAACATGCAGGTCAGTTGTGGAACCCAGAATAATTCCTCCCTAAACGAGCAATCCTGTACCACCGTAACGGTGTCGTTCAATGATGTTCTCTTGGTGGTAACGGGTATCTGACTCTCTCCATATGAAAGTCCGGCTATTATTTGACTGCAAGCTATACTTGGACTAGTCGGAAAACATCACACAAGCCCACTGTTGCGGTGTCCACAATGCATGCTCTCTACTCTAGGTTAACCGCAGTAACCACAGGTTATAGTGAGTTGCAGTAAGTGGAACACAACTGACTGGCCTACGAGCCTATAGACCAATCTGCCCTAAGCGTCTGTACACGGTCTGCCTTGAACCTGTCGTACCAGTAACTGAAGAGAGCTGACGAGACAGGTCTGATGCTGTGCTCCGTCTGTTTCTTTTGGAAGTAACTGCCAAATAACGGTGGTCCTCATTCAGCGTTGTAACTCGGGGGCGACCTCTGTTGTAACGTCTAATCACATTACCATTATCTTGGAATTGTTTCCAAAGCTTGGAGTTGATACTCTGGGCGATCCCAAGTTCCTCGGATACTTCCAGCTAGGTACTCCCACATTCCAGACCGTCGATGATTCTACCACGTAAAAAATCCTCCAAATGCTTCCTTTGTGTCATAACTATGCGGTTATTGCACTGAAAGGCTTGTAAAGCGCTTGCGAACAACTTTACTTCTTTGCCTGTATTCCTTATACATCACTCTCTTACACTCTTGTCATCATGACATACTATCGGTGTCAGCTGGTGACTTCCTGCAATTTACATATGGTTTTTGAAGATGTGTGTAGTCATTTTACGGGTGATATATGTATTTTAGAGTTCGATTTCCGCGTGACTCTGAATTATCCTTATTTTATGGACATGAGTGAATATAAATTTATTTCGTGTATCTCGGAGACGATTGTAAGGATTCGGATCAAGTTTTATACTTAGATAAGATTTTGCATTTTAGGTTCATCTATTTAGGTGTATTTCCTGAAAAAATATGATTTTGCACACAATTTTTTTTATATTGAGATGTGGATACACATGATCCCCATAAGCGTATCAGAGATTGAGTAGCTGCTAGAGCTTCGGCCTCACATGCATTTTTTTTTTGCATGTTCGATCCTGCCTTTGCAATTCAATTGGCTTTCGCTTATAACTTTAAACGAGCCATAGCATAAGATTTTATTTTCAATTTTACAAAATAAATAAATTCTGCGGAGCGAAGCTCCGTCACACAAGAACTAGTTATAATGAACTGTACAATGATCGGAAATGTGTTTACTTAAAAATAATTGCATCACTTTTAATCCCAAAAATTAGGGATGGTGAATTTTTATCACTTTATCCACTTTTTAACACAAACATTAAAATTGTAATATCATGTAACTTGATACATACCATTTAATTAAAAACATTTGAAAACTTTCATGCTTTGATTATCTTGCAAATATATAAATTACTAATATGAAGATTGACCCTGCCATTATGACAGCTGCTATTCTAAAAGCAAGATTATCTACTCAATTTTGAAATGTATAATGAAAAATCTAATTAAAACATAAAAATCGTTTTCAACATATACCTGTTACTCAAAACGTAATTATGTATCAAATGTATTAACTCTAGATATAAATGCCTGCTTTATAGAGAGTTTTAAACCAGCATGTTTAAATTATACATATCACGTTATGCACTTTACTGATAAAAAGCTTCTCTATTGACATTATAACGTTAAAATTTCACTTTGTATCATATTTCTTATCATGATTTTCATAACATATTTATGCTCCTCCCTTATTATTATGTTTTTTGGAATAATTTTTTAACATTTCATGGCATGTATAAATCTCATCTTGATCGTTCCTTATAATAATAATTTCAAGGAATTAAGGCAATTTTGAATCGATTTCAGACTCCATATCGAAGCATAGTTGTTTTCACAAGCTGGCACACACAAAAAAAATTCTTCATTATCTGCGAATTAATAATCTTATTTTCAGTAGTCTGATAAGTATCGAATTAAATATGGTATCATTTTCCATCTTAAAATACTCTCATTCATGTATACATTGGTACAATAAAGAAAAAAAACACATTTTCCCCCTTATTTCCTTTTATAAAAATTCCTACGAATATGAAAAAAACTAATGATTTTCATTGTTAAAAAATTAAGATATACACTAAAACGCATTTAACTACAGTTCCAACGTTTTTTAAAGGCAATAAAGGATTTGCTAAAATTATGGCAAATGGCTTTAAAGGAAATCAGTGCTAAAATTATGCATGCATTCTACTGTTGAAACTTTATTTTTATAAAAATAGAGAGTGTACTCGTGTATCAATATAATTTTATATTTTTAAAATTTTTTCGCATTTTCTTTTGAAGTTGTGGACCTTTTAGCAGCTTTGGATCAATATATTTTGAGAAAATTGCAAGTTTTATTTATAGTTACTTAACTACTTAAGCTATTTTTTTCAAGCTAGCTTGCATTTTAGTTACAATAACTATAAATTTCGAATCTCCTTGAAGAAACATCTTTATACATACAAAATCGATATACTTTTTGCATTAAAAGCATTAGATAATTTGTTACTTAAATATAAAGACTTTTTTCTTTTTGAATTGCAATAAATAACTAAAACAAATGTTGATATCTCTTACATATTTTTTATTATGTTTTGATAGTTTTGTTTATTATGTTTTGACCCCCCCCCCCTTTCAAAAAATTTATATATAATTCAAATCTTTCTTATATGTTCTTAAAGATCAAAAGATATAAGAAAAATGTATGTATCCGTTGATGTAAAAATTAAAATAAAACTTTTATCAAGAAATGAATATCATCCAATCCATCAAAACGTCTCCAAAATAACTGCATCATTATTTCTGAAAAACTTGTTATTTCAAAGCTCTCTTCAAAATAATTTGAAAGAGAAATTTAATGAAATTGGAGAGATGACGTGATCCCAATAAATCCTTTGTCTAGACGGAATTGTATATTTTTCCATTCGGATTAAGTATTGTACATACTATTAACAGGGATCTATTGTGAAAGGAAATGCGAATGAAGAAGGATTTAAGGCGAGAGACGTGAAAGATAGAATTTTACGTCTCACTTAATTGCAAATGAGACGTGTTTTTAAAAGTGTTTATTTCAATTTCCATTTCCTTAATGTGAACGAATCCAATTTATATATTTTGCTATCATCCTTTTTTCGAAAGGAAATAAAATGCCTGTTTTAAGATTAAAAAACATCCAATCTTCCCCTTTGCTTATACTTGGATAAAAATATATATAAATGCTCATTATTTATCTTCTGATTGTACAAGTTACGAAATTCTATACATCCAAATTACATTAATGAAGTTAAATTGGAAATGTTTTATAACTTTTTAACGGATATTTCTTAAATTATTTTAAAAGTAACTCTCAGCAACTAAAGCTCTCTAAAGCTCGATTCTAGACGAGAGAGAGATTTTAAAACCTTAAATATAGTCTTATATTGAATTCAATTTAATCCGTGTTAAAACTGCATTGAAAAAGCATTATTCAATTATTTTTAATAGTGTGTGCATATGCGATAATTTAGATTTTTTTGTGCTTATAAAATCGGGTTCTATTTTCCGGTTTCCAAATTCAAAGATTAAAAAACTGTATTATTTTAATTTCTGATCCATCAGTCTTTTGATCTTCCGGTGCGTTTTAGAATCTAACTACCATAGTTAGATTCTAATAATTATATTATACATAGATTATATAAAATTATACATATTTACTACATATAATATTATACATTAGATAATAATATTATACATATGGATCTGACCACATGTATAATATTATTATTATTCACAAAATTGAAAAATCAATAATTTTCAGTAATTACTAAGAAAATTTCTATATCGAATGCAGACGGTATTGTAATCTTCATCGTTGACATTTCCCTATAAGGCGTCATTTTGGTTACCAAACATGATTCGGCAGTAAGATTCCAAAATAATTGGAAAAATTTTCTAGCTGTTAAATGAAACAAATAAAGAATGCGATAAAATAAAAAAAAAACATCCCCTTATTTCATAGATCTTTTTTTAAAATTACTTTCCTTAGCTTTGACCAACAATGTTATTTTGCCAATATGTTTGTATAGTCATCAGATTAAATGAATGAAGGCTAAAAGCATTATTGTCCACACTATATTTCTAACATTTTTTCAATTGTTCTACAAGTAAATGATCGAACCAATTGACAAATGCTTTAAATGAGCTTTCTACTGAGTATCTGTCTGCTCTATTATAATTTAATAATTTTATCAAAATTGATAAAGCATTTTCAGAAGAATGTGACACTTAGGATATTTTAAATTTTCTAAACTTTTATTATTTGTGTGATTTCAGTTTGAAAGTCATGATTTATTTATCTAATTTCTACAGCCTCTTGTCAAAATTTGTTTTGAATTTATAATCAAGATAACTTTCAGATAAAGGAATTCATGTTATTTTATTTTGGCTTAATACTGTTAAATAATTAATAATAAAAACAATGCACATATGAGTGTGTGTGTGTCCAATATTTTGTTTAATAAATAAAAAAGGGCATTTTAAGACTTTTTTTTTACAATTTCATTAAAATAAATTTAATAATTTTTTTTAAAATACACATACTTTTTTATAGACAATTTTTTTTATATAAAGACAAAAATTTTTTGATTTTGATTGTTTTCTTTTTTTTAAGGTGTTTCATAGTAAATATTGTGAAAAGTGCTTTAAAATGTTTTTGAAATTCTGAACTAGGCGACGTCACTTGCATGGAATCAAACTATAATTTAACTAATTTTTAAACTGATAATTTAACTCTAAGAACATTAAATGGAATGCACAGACTGACTAAAGGATAGAATACAAAATTTTCGAACTTCAGTGTGACATAAATGAGTAAAATGTCAATTAAAAAATTATATTTTTACAAATATGAAACAAGTCTAATCAAATAAAAAAGTAAAAAATACTTTGCCATTTTTATGACTGATATGGCTGAAAATTTAAAATAAATTTGCTATTTCTAATGTCTGTCTACAAACGGAATTTTATATTTCTAGCTCTTGAAGTATTTAACATATTTATATAATACGAATGAGAAAGCGCGAACTACAGAAATTAACCATTTTTTTAAGAGCTTGATAATATTCCAAGCTTTAGCATGCTCTTTAGTATATTGTCACATGCATGTTGTAACATACAGTGTGAAAACTGGTTCAAAATGCTCTGCAGAACACAACATTGATCGTAGAACTACCAAATTTGGCATGCAATTTAGTTATTTTTTAGGCAGTTCGTATTTATAAAGAGTGGATATTTGAAAATAATTAGATTTTAAATCAAAAATTAATAATTTTTTTCACGTTTCGGTTCATAATTTTAGAGCACATCATTGCACAAAATCAATTTTAGATTGTTTTAAAATTCAAAAATTAAAAGTTTTGGTGACTAAATTTTTTTATGAAATTTTTTGTTGTTTTAACGCCCACCATCTAAATTTAATTTTAAACTCTTATTTTTTTTAAATTAATGAATTTTTTTCGTTTTTCTAACACCCAATAATTTCAGAGCAATAAAATAGAGCATTTCTGCACAGTTTTAAGATTTAAAAAAGTTTTTTGTTGATAAATTTTTTTTCGTTGAATTTTTAAATGCATTAATACTAAACTATCTAAATTTAATTAAAATGCCTATTTAATTCAAATTTATTGTTTTTTGAAACCATTTAAAAAATATTTCAAGATTCATAAAATGAGATTTTTAAAAATGACAAATTAAATTAGTTTGCTGTTTACAAAAAAATTAAATACTAATTAAATATTACGTTAATATGTTTTAAAATAAAACCTTTCCGTTGTTTCAGTTACTGAATTTTTTTTTTTTTTTTTTTTTTTTTTTTTTTTTTGCGGACTTATACTCAAGAGATCGCAGTTTCGAATCTCGCTAGCGACAATGCGATGTTCAGATTGTGTAAATATTTAATTACTTGATTTTATGTTTTCCTTTATTTCATGTTTCAGAAGGTTCTGGACATTTCTTTAGTTCACCAGACAAGTGTTCTGGACTTTTCTTACTGTCTCCAGAAACGTATTCTGGAACTTTCCCTGCTAGTATAAAAGCAGAAAATTTGTCAGTCACTGTGTCCTCAGTTCTGAGTTCAGTTAATAAATTGAGTTAGCTCTATTTCTTGTGTGCGTCATTGCGTTCCACACTAAAGTATCTATGTGACAATATTAAATGCGGTTTTGCACGCACATTATCACTTTTATATAATTAAGGACAAAATTTATAATAAAAAGAAGAATGAGGAATCAGGATTAATATTTTATCATACTTCGATGTTTTGAATAAGAGGTTCAAAATGTCTTCAATTTTATTTTTTTTTACTCAAGTAGGTGCAAAAGACGAATTTATCGAAATCTAAATCTATATATTTTTTTCTTTATCTTTCTTGATGATAAAACTGACTATAGTTTTGTTGAACCAAAAAATAACATAACTAAACTGCGTCTGCATTGTCATAATAATTTTGCTTATAACTTTATTATAATAATATCTCTTTTGCAATTTAATACCATTTCTTCATCTTTCAAATTCACCCTCGTAAATTTAAAATGGCATTTGATTTTCATCAATTTTGTTTCAAACTATTTTTTTCAAGCACCATTTACACTCAAAAAATTATTTTATGTTTAAATTCTTTATTTATAATTTTTTATTAAATAAACTTTAATAAAAATTTAACACTCTGTAACTAAACTAATTTAAATTTTAATTAACTAAAAAATTCGCCTTTATTTAGTTAAAAACATTTGGTTTCATTTTATCTTTTAATGAAGCTTAAATGTGTATAAACTTCATGTACTTATTTTTCAATCAATAAATTTTATTCTTCAATTTAAATTACTTCAACTCAATACTAAGTTATTGCCTAAAAAATGCCAATAATTTTATTAACACATAAGAAAAGAATTGTTAAGGGAAATAAAAGAATAGATAAAAAATCTTCAATATTGTTTTATTTTTATTGCAATACAATCTTATACAACGCTTAGAAAAAATATTTTACTATATGAAAATTCTCATTTTAATCAAAATATCAAATTTCAGTGAAGAGATATTTACTATATCATATTACGAATAATATCATTGAAGGAAAATGTATTTTATTATTCAAAAATGCTTAATATGGGATTAAAAATTCCCTGATTTGTAAACAAAAAGTATATTTCTTTCTAAAAGACAATATATAATTTCTCACTCAACGTAGTATGGTGCCCGTCAAATTTGAGACACGAGAGAAAATTTAATGAAGCAAAAATTAAATGGTATAGAAATAAAATGTAGTTGCTTAGCAATTGAACTATGTTCTTTATTTACGCAAAATATGAGCAAGTGATATTCATTTGCAAGCATCTCCTGAGTTATGGATAAAATGGTAACCATATGATATGTAGCTTTAAATTTTGCAAATTAATACATGTTACATATAAGGCGTCTGTTACATATAATCTTGCAGGTAACTCCTCATGGAAACATCCAAATTAATTAAAGGTGGGATAACATGATTACTGGTTGAAATTTTCTCATACACTTTTCATCACATCACAGCTTGCGCCATCTATAGGATTCGAGAAATAAAAAAAATACTGTGGAATAAAAAAATTATGGAACATATTTGTAATAAGTGACAATACAGACATGACTCTTTAAGTTCGTTACATTACGTTCATGGATTTTCATGAAAAAACGCTATAATTGTTGTTTATTAGCTCAATTCTACAGACAATCTATTAAGGAACAAATTTAGACACCATAACATTTTTTTGTGCACTGTATAATTGGTTTCGTTTTTCTGAATTTGAGTCAAAATATAATATATAATAAATAAAAAGATGTTATTGCATTTACAAATATACATAATAAGGGATTATGTAATATTTTTATATCTCCAAAACGAAGTAGCATGATTTCAGAACCGATACTGTAATGAGGTATAAAATGAATGGAATCTGAAGTCTATATTCATCGTTGAAACCAAGCATGAGGTATATAATGACTATACACTTGTAATAAATTGAGATATGCTATTATTTTTGAATGTACATAGAAGGGAAACATTACATTTACATAACATTACAGACATTAAACAAACATTACATAACATTACAAAACATTACATTTATTTATTGAGTTTGAAAATATAGAATGAATTTATCGAAATTTTATAAAATTCTACAGACAGTTTGAAAGATCGGTAAATGAGCTTGGTCTTTGTATGAATTGCTTATATTAGTTGACAATTAACTGCATTCTAAATTTTAAATTTTGAAGCCAAATCAGCCTCTAAAGAGCCTATTTTATTCTACTTTAAAGTTAGTTTATAAGAATCGTATTTTATTCCCGTATTATTTACAAAACTTTAAAAGAGAAAAGAAATATTTATTCAATCTGTTCTCGAATCTTATCGAGCCTTATCTAGGAATCATCTAAACTGGTGGAAAAGTTCCAAAAATCAAGCTTCTTTTTCCGTCGAAGAAAAGACTAAAGGCACGAAATTCCACTAACAATTCAAAGGGTATGTTCAGTTTGCAACCAAAAGTAAAACTTTATTGGCTTATTTTACGTTTTTGAAGTTCCCTTTCAATCTTTAGTCTTTCTGAGGAGGCGAACTTTTATCTTTTATTTCCTCCCTTGTTTTGCCCAAGTATTTCTTTCAGTTTTTCCTGTGTGTTGTGCTTGATGTTGTAAAGAAAACTTTGATGATGCATACCGATGGCTGGCTTTTAGACAAATAAACCAGAAAATGCAGAAAATCACGTATGTTTTGACCTCTTTTAAGATTTATGCATGAATGCTCAGTCAAACATGAAAGAACTGATCTTACATTAAACATAATCTGCCATCTTTTATTATTATTAGAGTTTACAAAATAAAGATCTGTATATAATTTCTTATTATTAAATTTCGTTAGAGGGGCTTGGAGATTTGAAATGTTGTTCCTTTTCCAAAAATATGATACTATTTTGTGAATGAACATGTACATATCGATCATATAAGAATATATTTATAATATACTTTTTACAGGAAAATTCTTTCTAAAACTGATATATTATCCTCCTAAAATCTGAAACTATTGTTTGCTATAATAATGGTACTATCCATCATTTTTATTATTTTAGATTTTAAGAATGTTATTTTACACTGTAATTTGGCAACATAGTTGCATTATTCGTTTTAATTCAATCTGTAATCAATATATATGTTACCGGCAAAGTATGAAACGCCGGCATTCTATAGAATGCCGGATGTTTTTAGGCAAAGCATAAAATATGAGAATTATTACATACTTTCCCTAGGCATTGTATATAATACCTAAGCATTCTAAAGAATAAATAATGCTATTTAGGCAAAGTATGAAATTAGGTCCCGATAAGCCTATTATATAAATCACGCACATTCCTCAAAACTACAACTGTTTCTTCTTTCGCTTTCTTTAACCGGATAAATGAGTTTACTTCTGTTTTCCATCACATCATAGGGATTAAGAAACTAATAGCTCCTAGGTTCCTTCTTAGTATTCTTTTTGGCTTTTCGTACATCATTTATTAACTTCTGGTAAGAAGTGTCAGTTAAAAAAAATTGTTTTTCATCATTAGATCGAATTTTGCATAGTTCATCATCGAATCATTATTTCATGTCTATAGACGATGTGTCCTCACCCACACTAAGACTTGCTCCTTCATTTTCATGCAGCACGGTATGAAACTAATTTTTTGTCGAACAAATTTAAGTAAAGTTGCATATTTTGCTATTCCTGAGGAAACCGCAAAGTTAAATTGAAATTCTGAGCTTCAAGCGCGCGTTAAAAGCTGTGTACATTGCTACGTGATATTCGAAATGAATCGGAGGTGTATTTCATTCAGTGGCATTTCATAAAATGCCTAGGATATATGTGAAATATGAATCGTTTCATTCACTATCGGTTAGTGTTAGGCATTATATACAATGCTTAGAAATTTTATAGAAAGCCGTATTTCATACTTCGCCTGCAACATATGCATGGATTTTGTTTTTGCTTTCACGATGTCAGTTTTAGCTTAGATATCAGAAGTTTGCGCATTCAACATCTAATGTCATCGAACATATTTTGAATAAATGGATCAGGCGTACATAAAGGACTTCAGTGGCCGCAGGTTAGAATCTCACTTTCCAAATGGGAAACTGTGATATCATGACTTTTTCTTTAAAAAAATTTTACGCCTTGCAACATCATTTCTGATATTGCATTTGTCGACCCTCAAACGTTTTTCTATTTATAAGGTATGGAAATTTGTGAAAAGAAACATTCTTGCCTGATCCTTTCCATCCTTATTGTCTTTTGATGATGTTCATGTAGAATGTTGTATAAAGCATTTCATCGCTATTAGAAAAATAAACCCTTTATTTCACTAACAACCATAGGAACATCGCTACTTAGCTCACGTATACATACAAAGGAGATTTCTCCCGGCGAAGTAGAAGCATAGATTGCATTAGGGAAAGTAGATAGGTAGCGTTTTAGAATAACGAAATGAAAGATGGCGCTACGATCACTACAGTCTGATCATAGTTTGGATAAGGCCCGTCTCAAGAGAACTTCCTTATGGCTTCAAAACCTTTGTGTTGACCTAGATAAATTAAATTAATTACGCGAAATTTTTCAGAATAAGTGAAATAGAAATAGTATGTTGCCAGATTTTGAACTGTAAGAATCATAATTTTAATCCTCCATTTTATAATTAGTATTTGCCCATGAAATAAATTGTACGGGCAGTTTATCCTTTTATCAGCTCACTTCATCGGAAGGTGACTCTCAGATATGGGATTGAGAACTTCCGATACGGTGGTTGATTCTTTCCATCCTGGTGGACATAATAATGATGCGAAGTTGATTTACGCTCCTCTCATGAAAATATCTCTTATAGGAGGAGGATTCTATTGCGATTATCAATTTGTTATTCCAACATGAAGACAATCCAAATATGAGAATGAAAAGTTTCTAACATGATTTTGGTTTTCCTAATAACAAAGCAATGTTATGGTGTCAAATTACCTCTACAACAATGATGGGCTACCTTCCTGAGGCAAGAACTGGACATGACAGTGGGAGCCATAAAAAAGCAAACATAATTCCCTCCTCAGTTCTGTCGTGACGAATATCATTTAGTTTTACCCGAATTCATAGGCAAGTTGGAGATGCCCCTTTGTAGTATTAATTTATTAATGGTATGAAGTATCAAGAAATGAAGATACTAGCATGTTATTCAAAATTAATGTCAAAACAGTGAATCAATACAAAAGTATATTTAACATGAAAATTCTTTCACATAATACCAAAAACCCTGATATATATTTCGTTAAAAGATGCAGGGCTATAAGAATGTTTGAATCTAAAGTAATGCAATATTTTTATTTCAGTCTTGTTTAGAATCTTAGGTTTAGTAATATTAATATATTTTTCATCACTAAGTAGATCGAATTTCTCTCTCTTTTACAATTTTTCTAAGAAACATTTATATCATACACCAGTGTTTATTTCAAAATAAAATCAATTTTTTTACATTGTTCCTAGACGATTTTTTTTTCATTTTCGACAATTAGTTATTGCCCAGGTACTTTAACATATTTTATTCATTATACTTTCGTTTATCAATGCGTCATACTATATCGTAACAATAAATACGAGAAGTGTTTTTAATATTTAATCCATTGTACTTAGTTTATTAATTTATCATGCTGTTTTGTTATAATAAATGAAAGAAATACTTTTAATGTTTAGTACATAATTGATTAAAATCTAGAAAGAATATTTCTGCCATCGCCGAGTACAAGGACGATATATGTGTCAAGGTGCTTCCTACTCCTTTTGTCGGGGTGGCTAATTTATTATATTCCTCTCTATATCTCTTCTTCTTACATGCCATACTCAAGACAATAAAATACAACTTTGGCGGAACAAATTCTTCGATAGAAAGTGGAATTATACTTCAAACTAATAAATCATGTACTCATCTCCTTTTACCATTATCAAAAGAGAAATGTAGTTATTTCTTACTATTTGTGAAAGGTGGTTGTTCATTCGTTGTTTTTTATATTTCTCTTGCGCTTCGGAATAGCAAGAAATGGAACAATGACATTGTTTCTTGTTTCTAAAACTAAAATTATTTATTATTACTGATGTATCATTTAACTTTGTATATCTGAATTATGACTTGAAACAAAGCTACTTCGTAAAATCAAAAGAGGATAGAAAAATGAAAGAAATACACTAAAAATATTTTAATTAATACTTTGTTCTCAAGTATTTTTCTGTCTGGTTAAAAGATGGTGAAATAGTTATGATAAGACATTATTTAAGTTTAGCAATGGATCAGTTTATTAATAGATGAAAGTACTTTAATAAAGATTAAGGTATATATCTACATTCGGGATGAGGTTTTTGATAAATGATCTAAAATAGTTCTATATTTGAATTTTCGTATGCAAAATTGAAAACTATGAAACAAAAATATAACAATGAAGTGAAAAGAAGGGGGGGAGGGGTTTGTCTAAAAAGAGTTATAAAGAAAAGATCTTTAGAGGTTTATCAAATTACTTGCTGAAATTCCGCATATAGCTTAAGAAGTATATTATCTAGTTCCTAAATTAAGAAGTAAGCTGTATTTCTATCCGTTCTATAAATATTGGAATTCAACTGATAAAGAAATCAAAATTTAAATTTTTTTCACAATGTGAAGTATTAAATCAACTATAAAATGTTCTTAAATGAATATGCATGTTGATTTTTTTTAGTTCAGGAACTGCAACACTTCTAAATGAATATATTACTTTTTTTCTTGATCAGGAATTGCAGAATATATTGAGAAATTATTGTGGCAATGGTGTTAGATTTTAATTTAAGAGTTTCTGTAAGAAAATTCTATCAAAGATTGGAATTGAGAAAATAGCGTTTAAAGATTTAAAAAATGAATTAAAAGATATATAAATGGAGATATAAAAATCAGTGTAACTTCTTTAAAAAATCGACATAGAAACAAAATTCAATTTTATAAAGAAATCTGTTCAAACGTTAAGAATATTAAATAAAAAAATCATATTTCACAAAATATGATCCTTCACCTTAATATCTGCTTTAAGTGAACACGGCATGCAAAACAAAAACATTAGCATGCTCCAAAGTGAAATGCGAATGCACTAAAATGTGAATTTTATTGATCATACCCCGAAAATTAGTAAGGAAATAGATGACTAGAAAACTGTTGAACAAGATTAATTTAGAAGGGAGTGATGTTGCAGGAATAACCTAAACTAAAAAGCTAACAGCGAGAATTTAAGCTTATCGATATTTAAGTTTATTACTTTACAGATAAATG
Source organism: Argiope aurantia (assembly GCA_026543865.1). NCBI lineage: Eukaryota > Metazoa > Arthropoda > Arachnida > Araneae > Araneidae > Argiope > Argiope aurantia. Next base: position 55,873 of record JAPMOR010111044.1, on the reverse strand, counting down.
TATAGTACACAAATTACTTTTTATTAAACATGGAGCAAAACACAGTGCTAAGCAAATTTCTCTTTGTATTCTTTCCATATCAATACTTTTTTAGATAGGATGGATTAGTTCCATTAACAACGTTGTTTGTATTTTACTGCTTAGCGCATACCCAATTTTTAATAAAGGCACTCCTTTTATAACAGCAGCTACACTCATTCATAAGTTCAGTGCCGAAAAGTTAACAACCAATTTTTTTCGTAATTAATCTGGGAAACATCTAATCATCTTTTAAATAGAGTTCTCTCTCATTATATTATTTCACTGAATTAATGTTAATTAAAATTATATATTCTTTCATTCCCTCATTATCAATAACTCTTTTAGCCATTTTCCTTCCTTTAATAACTTGAAAAGCAAGGAGACTATTCTATTTTGGAATCCTTCTAAGTGGATTTTTTATTTTATTTCGTCTGATCTGTAAATTAAAAGAATAATATTAAAAATGTTTCAAAAAACATTCGTGCTTGGAGTAATGTTTTTAATGTCATGACATTTCTGACAAAAATTGTCAAGCTAATCTTAAAAATACTTGAGTGCCTTTTCATATGAACTCATTCTTTCGTTCTACTAATATTTTTTCCCCTTCGATATTTTTGAACATTCTATCTATTTGATAGAATGTCGGTTGTTTTCACTCAGAAATTTCTTAATTACATGAGCTACTAAATAGATATTAAGTAATTATTCAATGGTAATATTCCATTCTTAATACCTTCTCTTACATCAAATGACGATTTGGATATTTTCTTTATATAAATTTTATGTAAAGTAACATGTAAATAAAACGCAGAAAGATATTGAATTGCTGTAAATTCTTATTTACAGGAGCTACCAAATAGATATTAAATAATTATTCAATTATAATATTCGATCCTTCATGAATTCTCTTGCATCAGATACCGATTTTGATGTTTTCTTTATATGCATTCTAATGTATGAGTAAGACCGCTCCGTCAAAAGTCGAAATATTTTAGAGCAAGTCATTAATTTATTATATTGCACACATCGCAAACGTTAATTTAAAACTGCTAAATATTATAATTCAGTTGATATAAATTTTAGATTCATTATTTCATATTTCTCTGTCATTTCTCTCTGTCAGCAATCATTCTCTTATCTGTTCCAACTCAAAAGGAATTCCAACACTTCTAGCTAATTCCAGAAGACGGCGCTAGTTGTTACAGTGAACGCCTTATGTTTAATTAACTCGAAAATGAAATGCATACAGACGTGGAATTCCTTTAATTATCATGTGAGAACATGATGTGGTTTTGTTTTGAGGTTTTTGAAGCCACAAAATGCACAAGCAGAAAATTGGGATTTTCAGGCATCAATTTTTCACATTTAGGGTTATTAGAAAATACTAAAGTAGGTTTTCACGTTTGGCGACTTATCGCCAATAAAAAGTTACAACTTCGTGCGAATGCCCACCACGTACCCGGTTCGCCTGTCTGGCCAATAAAGGTCATTGTCCTAAAAAGTGGTTACCCGAAAAAGTACAGGGAAGAAAATCGGAATTAAGGTTAATCAGAGAGGTAAGCCTAAATTCAACGATAATAATACAATCTTTTTCTTAATCCTTATTTTTTTTTAATTTTTGTCTTACATCAAATAAGGATCATATATTGTATGGCAAATATAGATAATGTAGGGACCGTTTTTTATCTCAGCATGTTAATTTTTTATACCGCTTCTTATTTCTCTTCGCCACAGACATCTTGTTCAAGAAAATAAGATACAGTTTTGTCAGAACAAACTTCTTGACAGACAGGAAAAAAAGTAGAGTACTAGGTAATAAATCACATACACATCCCAAATGCAATTTCTGCCTAGTTATTCGGATAGACGAATCAGATTATTTTCTATTACTGACACGGTAACAATTCACCTTTGTTACTTATTTTTACCTTTTCTTTCTTCTTCTAGTTCGCGAGTGAGTGAATTATGCCCTCGTTCCTCTTTTAGAAAATAAAATAGCATTCCACATCGCTACTCATTTTCACAGATCAATCAGTCGACATGGCGTCGCTGGATTTATCGGTTCAAATGCCACTACTACGAGGGCAAAGCTCATGAAAGGAATGATAACAAAATAAAAATAAAAAATCATGAAAATAAAAATAAAAAAATAAAGAAGAACGAAATAAAATAACAAAGAATAAATGAATGAAATAAAATAATAATGAAAAAAAAATCCCGTCGACAAAAGAAACACGATAACATTTTCTGCGACTTGTCGTTTCTGTACCTCGTTTACATTGGCTCATAGACAAAGAAAGAGGAAAAAGGGGGAACTAAATAAAGAAGAAAAAAGTAGTACAAAAAGTGTAAAGAAGGAAAAGAAGAAGAGCTTTAGGGAAAGGATGACGGCACAAGAAAAAAAAACGGGAGAAAGAAACTGAAACTGAATCCACGGAAGAATTACATGTAATCTTTCGCAAAGTATTCCGCTCACCCCCACCCCACTCCCTCTATGCTAGTTCCGAAATTGATTTGATCTAGCTAGCTCTCTTGCAAGGCAACACTCATTGTTCAAACGCACTAATGGCGAAGACAGAACGAGAACTTCTTGTTTGTCAAACTCGGGCCCTCCAGCCATCGCTGGAGAATGGTAATGTGTCCCTACTTTTCCAGAAAATCGTCGCATGAGAACTAAATGGAAATGGGGAGACAAAGGTTGAGGTGTTTTGTGGACTCTATTCACCTTTCCTGCCCGTCAATGTGCTTTTTTCTTTTTTTATCTTCGCTGAATGTTGTTTCATGAATATGTTTGTCTTGCCATTATTTTTCTTTCTGGCTTTCGCCGTGATGTTGTTTAGAATAATTCCATGAAGCAGAGGATTGGATATTTCAGAGAATGGTGTCCTTGCGCTAGCAGATACTTTCCAGTTATCTCTGAATGGATTGCCTCAGCAGCTCGATTTAGAATTCATGATTCATATGAAAAGGAATTTGATAGCAAGTTTGAAAATGATGTATACATTTTGAGCGTTATTTAGCATATACGTATTATTTCGAGCTAAGTAAGTAAACAAAGACTGTGTCGAAAAATAATTTTCATTATCTTTCTTGGATATTTGTTGAATTATTACATTGTTACTCGAATTACCAAGAAGTTCCCTCAGTTATGCAACTGTACTTATTATTATTAAAATTTAAGCATATTTCATTTTTTAATAAATTGATTATTTTTATTACATATTTTGAAGTTTTTTTATTCCATTTATATGTTTCGAAATCTGTCTTTTACTAATCCTAAAGAGATAATGATGTAGATATATGAACATATCCTTCATATTGATAACTCGCTTTTACTACGAAATTTCGTATACCAAGAGTAACTAGTTCCGTTCTGTAAGTTCTCTAGTTCAAATTCCGATATTATTGTGAAATATTCCTGATATTTGTTGTATCTGGCGTCGTGTATTAATCATTCTGTTGCTAGTATAGTGTGGAAGTTTTGAGATATAGTCACTGGTTCAAATGGCCTTCCCCTAAAAATTAACTGTGGTGAAGATTCAAAGCAGGATGATAATTACTTTAACCCTTTACGCCGTTTTAGTTTTGTACATAGGTACCATACTGGTCGAATTTATAGATTTCCACCGTCCCCATTTTTTTCCTCTTTCACTATTACTGGAAATTCACATTTACATCACTCGTCACTTCACTGGTAGTATGTTACTATCAAAGTCATTAGTCATTATAAATATTTTTAAATCTACCATTATACATTTACTTCCTCGTATATGATGTATAGAGAGAGTAATGTGATCATTAAACATTTCGAACTCCATATTTTTGTCAAATCTTCATATTTTAGACCTCCTCGAGTTCGAAACCAAATTTTTGGATAATGTCTGTCTGTCTGCCTGTGGCAAAGATAATTCAAAAAAGTTTTCAACCAGGTGGATAAAATTTAGTTTATGGATTTTCCACCAAATTTGCAGATTTTTATCAAATTGTGAGCAAAATCCATTCCGAGGAAATCGGTTTGTCCGACTGTTTGTTCGAAGA
>JAPMOR010111044.1:19310-49747 GCA_026543865.1 Argiope aurantia | reverse complement strand
TTTTTTTTTTTTTTTTTTTGCATTTGTATTTGCCGATATTTAAAAAAGCAAATCTGTTAACCTGGAATATTTTTGCACAGCTCTGACTGGTATTGCATTAAGACTATTGTTGTAAGTTTCAATAATAATATACCATCACAGATAATTAGCGAAAGGACAAAAGGGACAAAAAAATTGCGCATTTATTAATTTTCTTTAAATTTATAAAATGATGCTAATGTATTAATTTAAGTGCTTAAAAATGTATTCAAAATAAACAATTTTGGCTCTTACATAAACTTGCAATTTTTTTAACAATAGTTGTGCATATGTGATCGAGTTCACCATAATTGACCCTTGAGATATAAGCTAAAATATTTTTGTTGTAACTGTACAATTTCTTCATGAGTTTAGCGGTTGGGGGTCAAAGAAGGCAGGAAGTCATATTGCTGTCACAGGAGCTAGTTTTAGAGGACACCAAGAGGATAAATATTGGTTTTTATACTAGTTTTAATATATAAAAAAAGGCAAAAATATTATACTAAGTTCCAGGTGATATTTAAAATAGTTAAAATATCGGTGACAGTTGTGAGTATTTTATACTTCAGACACTATGCCATATTGATTTTTACTATTAACACTCCGTTAGAAGAGTGTTCTTTTCACACAAATGTCGTCTCTCTGTATCCATCAGATACGCCACTATATATTGTTGACATTAGTTAATAATATAGCTTAATAATAATATGATATAGATATATAGTCACAATTTAAAGTAGACGCAAACGCAATATTTTTTTTTCCCAAAATGAATTAAGAAGATAGCAAAAAAAGAATTTTCTCTCAGACGTAGCATCATCTAGTTATTGCGAAAAGAAGTAATCTTGCATCTGTCATATAAGGCGCGACTAACGGAATGTTAAAGAATGCAATGTGGTAATAAAAAAAATTCGTAAAATTTGAAAGATAATTCTGATTATAGATTATTCTTATATGATTCTTTTGCTGATATTTTTTTTTCCGATTCTCTAGTAATTCAAATTTTTTATTTATGAAAAACAAATTTCTCATAACTTCAAAAGAATGCATTTGGTTCCATTGAAATTTATGAATATTGGATACGATTGAAATTGTTTCATATTTCGACTCCAAACTCTAGCAGCTTAATCTAAATTCCTACCAAATAAATTCCCTTCATATTCGATGTGTTAATGGTTTACAATTATGACAACCCTTAAGTAATTACATGCAGGCATTTAGCGATTCAAATATTCTAAACAGGGACAATTTCCTCATTATAGTCGGAAAAAGTTCAGGGAATTGTGCATAGTGACTCAATAGTTAGTTTCTAAGTTTCTCTAATGGTGACTCAATAGTTAATTTCTAAGCCGTTAGAAATAGGTATATTTGAAAATATGTTCTAAATGACATTGCAAAGACTGATATTTTATATTATTTAATATATGTATCATAATTTTCTTTTTACAGTCCATTTAATGTCTTAGACATATTTTGAAAAATATTGTTGCCACACACTAATATTTTTAAAAAAAGTTGCATTCTACTGACTGATAAAATTGTGAGGCTTTGAGTATAACAATTTTTAGATGAGTTTTCAGTCCACTTCAATAAATCCTTGAGGAATATCTGCCAATCAGAGGTCACAATTTCTTAGTGACGGCTGTTGAATAGCTTTAAATAAGGAAATACAAGATTTCACAGATCGTTCGGCGTTCGTCACAAATGAATGGAAGAATATAAATAAAAATTTATTGCGTCAAAAATATTTTACCGAATATGACTAATAGGACAAGGAATATCAGTGACTGATTTACAACAAGACAGTGGCTTACGGGTCTTAGACTCATAGAGGACCTCAAACAGATTGATTAAAATATTTATTTTCGTACTTACCAAATAAATAACATTATAAAAATTACAAATTCCATGAATGATAAAATATTAATAAAATACTAACTCTTTATTAAGCATTATTAATAGATTTCTTTTATATTTTTTTTATAATCACTTAGTTATTAGATTATATATAAAACCCAAGCTTTGGATTTTATAATATTGCTGAAAAATGTAAATTTCGGGCAGTCTAGAATCATAATAGATAAATAAAAATAGATTTATATTCATGCAATTAATAAAAATTAAAAGCCTTTTTGTAAAATAAACCAAAAACATGTTAAAAATGTACTGAAATGCGAAGGCTTAGTTAAACTCTTATTAAAAGAGGGACCTCATTAAGTGCAACGTCCAGGGCTGAAAAATACCTAATTTTGCTACGGGGTGGTGTTTACTAAAATGTTTATTTCTAATTTAGTTTTTATCCAGCAGCGCATTTATGGACTCGAATAACATAAAATATAATTCTTTACGTCAATTGCATTTTTTCGATTAGGAGTGTATACCTATATCCAATAGTTTAGAAATAGCTATTATGTCACAATAATTCATATATCCCGAATATTAATTGAAGCAATTCAAGATTTATTTCGGGATGAATCACGCAATTTTGAGATGTGATAAGATAATAAGATAAAAACCTAAGTCTGCATTTCATTGTAGGGGGTTTCCACTACACTACACATCAATGTTGAAGTGTTTATCACACGGTGTTCGATTTAATTTACATCAGGCCCATATACACGGAAGGCTATTAATAGAATTGGTTGTCATACTCTACATTCTTGATTCTGAAACTGCGATTCTAATACCAGGATATTTTGTTCCAAGTTTCTAGGAAAATATCCTCTACAAAGAATTATAACGATTAATAAAAACCGAATAAGTCACAATTTTCTATGCAAAAATAATAAATTTCGCTAAACTTAAAAAACTGATATATATGGGATGCGGAGAGACATTAAAAAATAATAAACGTATTTGCGCATCTCTTCATGTCTAAATTTGTATTCCATCTCATATATCTATTGGAAAAAATTTTATTGATTCCTTCTGTCTAACTTGCATTTGATTTTTGTTTCTGCTGTTCATGGAAGACATTAGAAAGAAGAAAATTCTATTTTTATGCCCTTTAATAATACCTCGAGCATCCATTTTGTAAATTCTACCCTTTTTTCGATTTTCATATGGTAAGATGCCATCAAATAAATTTCATGCCTGTCCTTGCACTCTTGCCTTTGTTGTTTAGTATTCAATACTATTGATTTCAGCTTTGTGTTGTTTTCAGATGGTTTACGTATCGCATTTCGCAGTGACAACGCATGCTTTTCTTGAAATATTGCTTTGATGGTATCTTTAACCTGAATATTATTTCATATTTTACATTGCAGAAACCATTAAGCTCAATGTAATATATGTATTGAATTCTGCTATTTTCTGGATGGAAATTTCTTGATGAGTTTTTGTAATAACCTCGATTTTCAATTCTGTCTTAAAAGATAAGTCAAATTCCGAATAACTGAAATATTAAATTGTAGGATGTGGCATTTGCCATAAACAAGTGTGATGTGGTTTGTTTGATGTTATTAAGAAATAGTACAATTTATATGGAATGAAATAATCCATTTCAAAAACGATACTCAAGAATTTATTATTCTTTTTTAGATATTGTTTTGGTAATTTTTAGCTTTGAAGATTCTTATCACTGAACATATTAAAAGTACGCCATAGAGGACTACAAACGAGGTTTATAAGGTACACATTTTTGTATTTTTCTGTGAATATAACATATTTTCATAAAAACAGATAAATTCTTTAGTGAAAGTAACAAATAAAGTAGCGAATAAATTTGAATCAATATTTTTTTACCTTAGAGTCTTGAAGTAGATAAAATAACTGAAATAGCATATAGAATAAATCTATAAAATTTTAAGAATTTAAATATCTATATCTAAATATAGTGAAATAGTTAGTAGTTCATTTTTAAAGTTATTTAGGGTTGGGGTTTTTGGATATGATTTTTTTGAAAAATTCTATATATATACACTGGTGTGCAAAACTTAAGCAACAGGTATGTTTACTGGGATGAAACCGCGTCCCGACCTCTCTCCAAATCAACCGGCATTGGGAATCGCTTGTAACATCACGAAAAGAGACCGTTTCGGTGGTCCTGGAGTTGTCGTCTGGGGAGGCATTATGATGAACGAGCTGACTGAGCTCCACGTTTTCGACAGAGGTTCTGTAACTGAAGATCGCTATTGTCAGTAGGTGATCTTTCCCCATGTGCGTCTGTTCCGAGGTGCCATTGGATCAGACTTCGTTTTTATGGATGACAATGCACGGCCACACAGGAATCATGCTGTTGAGGAGCTCCTGGAAAGTGAAGATATCACTCGAATGGATTGGCCGGCGTGCTCCCCTGATTTAAATCCGATAGAACATGTGTGGAATGCTTTGGGGAGACGCCTTGCGGCACGATTACATCCTCCTGGGAACACCCGACAACTTAAACAGATGCTGATTGAGGAATGGGCACTCTTACCTCAAGAACTGTTGGACAATCTGGTGCTGAGTATGGGGAGACGGTGCGAAGCAACCATTTCAGTAAGGGGAGGGCATATCCCTTACTAAGGAACATCTGCTTGCTGTTCTTCCTCTTGGACAGATGTGTAACGGTACTATGAGTTCAATAAAGCCTTTTTTTTGTTTGATTCTATACTGTATGCATTGTATTCATTTCTGCGCAACTATGCTTTCGTCATTCTTTCAGAACAAAATGTTATATCTCATTTCTGAATTTCATGTCTCTCAGATGATTTCTCGTGAAGTTATGGCAAAAAACATACCTGTTGCTCGAATTTTGCACACCAGCGTATATATATATATATATATATATATATATATATATATATATATATATATTATGCTGCGTTTGATATTTATAAATATTCAATTAATATATTAAGTTTCATAAAAATATTGAATATGTTTGATTTGTGATTTTCATTTTCCTATAATTCCATATAAAAACAGCACATGCAACTTTTGTTCGGAAGTACTTTTCTTAAAGCTATTGGAAAATATTTTTTGAAGAATTGACAAATTTTTATACATATTTATGTCAATATCGTTAGTTTTGAACTGTTATCAAATCATAGTCAACAGCAGCATAGTTAAATCCCTTTCTTATATAAATGTGAGTTTTTTAAATATTTATAATATACAAAATAGGGATTCAAGATTGAAAATATAATTATGAAATATACCAAAAAAATCATGAGTTGTGTTCATTAACAAGAAGAATATTAATGCCTCATTTATTACAGAACTCATTTCTATGGTAATAACTAGCCACCGTTTTCGATCTGATGGATTCACCGGAAATATTGGTTTAATTCAATTAAATCTCATGCATTTATGAGTTTTAATGATGTTCATGATTTTCTCAAGAAAGTGTTTTTCAATATCAAATTTTAATAGATATTGAAATCGAATTTTATTCAGTTCTTACCTGTTTTGCTTCTTGTGCACATTAATAATTCTAATGGTGTGCAGTCCGATGGCAATAAGGATCTAACAATGCACGTTGTCTTTTGGTGAAGCAATTTCATTTTTTGGTTACTCACATAAATTCCGTAGATTATTAGCAGAAATTTTTTCCCGTTGGTTTTTAATACTGACTGAATGGAATTTAAATATTTGATGAAAATGGTGTGAATTTCATTACGTTGCATGCTTGAGGTAAGGCAAGATAAAGAGATCACATAAAGATTCTAATCATATTATATTATTTATTTTATTTACGGTTCAAAGCATATTTTTATACTTGTTACAGAAGTACAATTAACAGTTAATTTTATTTAATCTGCATAAAATATTTGAGTTTAAACTTAGATGTAACACATCATAACAGTATAATCTATTGTTGAAAATTATTAGAAAACTTTAATTGAAAAAATTGACAAAATTCAGGAAATGAATGTAGAGCAATTAGATTGGTATCATTAAAAAGATAATATTTTTTTAAAAATTTTATAACAGTATAAAAATCAATTTTGTGCAAAAATAGTTTCTGGCGTTTCCCATGATAATATCATATATTTCCCACATTATTTTCAATCAATAAAAATTATTTATTTCCTCGTTTAAAGTATATATGTGTCAAATTTCGTAGCTGTAGACAAACGGCCTGATGAGTGGAGCACCAGCATTGATGTAGCTGTAACAATGTTTGAATAAATGTTAAGACAGCAATTTTATGTCAAATGCGTGATAAAGATCACTTTTAACATGAGAGAAACTACTTCGTCACTAGATGAGTAACACTGCCCCCCCCCCCCTGTTTTAAACTTCCATTTGCTGAAATATCTTTAGTGATGCTCTCAGATGAAAACTACATGTAATCAATAGTACTTACTAAATGATTATTAAGACTGAAGAAACGTGAAACTTTATAGGAAATATTTTGACATGGAAAAGTTAATAAGGTATCACGAATTTCAATGATTTCATTTTGACTATGATGGTACTTGGGATTTATTTGAATTACGTGTTTCAGATAGATAATTTTGAAAGTTTCTAAAAGCTTAAATTGATGTTATATTAAAAGTTTTGTGGTAAATTAAATTACTGAATGGTAGAAATGATAAAAGCATTGAATACCAAAAGTATCAGAATTCAAAATGTAGCATATACCAAGATTTGCATCTTAAAAAACGATATAAGTACATGGCATATTTAAATAAAATAATATACCGAGTGATTCAAAAGACCGCTAACATTTGAAAATTCAATAATGATATAACGTAGGTAGAGAGACAAAAATGACATATAGGCTTGAAATGGTATGTGGTTAAATTGAAACTCAACAAAGTGCAAAAAAGATCAATAGATGGTTCTTTACTGATTAAAAAAGCAATAATTAGAATAATGCATTAATTAAGAAAATGGGGCACAAAATGAGAAATTCGTATCGCACAAATTTAGTATTTTTGCAAATACTTTTTACATTGAGATATTTATAACCTTTTATTGCAAATATATGAAATTTTGTTATAATTTTTTAAAGTTTTATTCAGTAGCCATTTATTTATCTTTTATTTGAGTTTAAATTTAATTTTATTTACTTCTCTTTTTGACGAAGTGTGAGGACTACTTTAGAACGCAATTATGATTCATAACCAAATGACGAGGAAGGTGATTGAGGCGGTAGGGTCTCAACGGATTTATCATCAAAAAGGCGTCAAGCATATTTAAATATACGCCAAGTTACTTTATACAGTGGTTTTAGGCTGTCATAGGGTTTCGAGCCTCAAGCCTTCTAATCCCGAATCCTAGACCTCCCAAAATATGGCCTAGTAATGAATTGAAAATAAATAAAATGACCACTGAGACACATTTTTTACTTGCAAAAAGTACCTTATATTTGTAACTCAAATTTCGATTGTTTTCGTTGACAAAAATGTCCAAATCCTCTAAAATAATATTAATATATCTTTCTTTCAATACTATATTCCATGATATTATTCGATTTATATTATTTAATAAATCGATGCCGATATTATTTAATAAATCGATGCTCTTTACAGGAGGGCACAATCACACATAGAACAACTATGCCCGAACCGGGACTCGAACCCAGGAAGCCCAGATCACGGGGAAGACGCATTACCCTATGCCAGGACGCTGGAGCAATATAAATTAGTAGAATCAAATGAAAATGTGCCCAAAGATTGGCTTTCTTTCTAATTTTTTTTCATTGGAATTTCTAATCCACTTATAATTCAGCCTTATAATTTTTTTTAAAAAATTAGTTTCCCTAGATTTTGTGAATTCTCAGCTTTGAATCCAAAGAAAGTATTTCAACTTCTAATCCACTTATAATTCAGCTTTAGAACATTTTTTTTAAAAAAATGAATTCAATAGGTTTTGTGAATTCTAAACTTTGAAGCCAAAGAAAGCATTTACTGAAAACAAGAAGATCATACTATATTTTATAAATCACTTACAGGTAGACCATTATAATAAAAGAAGATTTGTCTCTAGGCACATTTTCGAACACCTCGCTCATACATAAATCCAAAAAGAACTGCTCTGCTTTCCAGACAATGCTTTGCAACTTTGTAGCGCAAATATAATTTCCACTGATGATCACTTCCGAAAGGTTGTTCATTTAATTAATTATCTGCAAACCTTTTCACTCTTTGGTGAGACCACTCCATCTGGATGCAGGGAGGGGATGCGAAGTGAAGTTGCTGTTGATTTTCGGGCCTAGTCAGCAAAGCGCAACGACTTGAGTCCCGATTAGTCAAGTTTTGCACCGACTCAGCATTCCTGCCTCAAACTGAGAAAGACGAACGCGGAAGAGAAGGGGCCCCATCATTTGGATAAGTGGACAAGGGAAATAAGGATTCATTGTGTGAGGGGGGAGGGGGGAGTTGGAATGAAGTTCTGAAAACAATTGAAGAGGAGAGTTGGAAATGCTTCAAATGTAAATATGAGCAAATTTTAATGCTAGAAGAGATTTTAACAGGATAAATATTTAAAGATTGATGTGCTATTTGTAAATTGTGGCTTGCATGGTCAAAAAATCATTCAAAAGTCTTTAGTAGGCCAACCGTTTGACCTACAGGTACCAAATTTGGTACTTTGTATCTCCTTAATAAATACACGGAAAAGAATAGAAAACATATTCAAATTTCAGATAGGTAGTAGTACATTGGATACAATAATATATAGTTAAGAAAAGGAATTCATGAATTGATTAATAAAATTCATATATCTACATAATGCTCATAAACAAATAAAATCACACGAACGATGCAATTATAAAAATGTTCTTGAATCGAATTCATTTGTCATAAAATGTTTAGCATCATCTTTGCATCAACTTAGTACACAAATGAGTCAAAATTCTCAAATAATTATGTTATAATTTCATTATTTATATTCTAACTACTTTCAATGTTTTCAGGTAAAACTAAGAACTTTGGAAAGCTATTACATGCCAAAAAATCACATGCATTCTTTATATATCTAAAGTTTTAATATGGATCTGGAAGTATTTAAATACCTCAAAGTTAATCAATTAACCTTTCACTTGGTGTTAGAACCTTCGCCTTAAAAGTCTTAGGATCTCCGACTTTCTTAAAAGTCTTCCACATAGCAATTCATCTTCAACATCGTTGCAAAAAGAAATTACAGAATGGTGTGCAAATAAATAGAAATTGTATAATTTTACTGTGGTGTAAGAAGAAACAAAAATAATTTTCGAATATCAAAAGATAAATTCAATATAAAAAATGCAAGTTAAAACTATTTATTTAAATACAAATTAATCTGCCAGTTGATGAATTTCCAAACATTAATGGCAAATATTGTTTTAATACTTTGCGTAAGCTTTCAAAAAAGGAAAATGGAATTACGTGATAGTGATTTTAATATATTGCCTAAGCAGTTGTTTTTAATCTATTCGATTTTTTTCAATCAGAAATGCTGTGAAATTTTACGAGTTATTAGGGAGAGAGAAATTCCTTCAGTCCCAATTCTTTTTGACTTCTTTACTGATGCGATTCTCTTAATAAAATGAAATTTTTTAATAATTTTTGTAATAATGAGGATTAAATTAATGAATTAATATGGTGTTTTTAATTTACTTTTTTTGAAACTTCAGAATGTAATTGATAACAAAATTCAAAGAGAAAACAATTCCTAATTGCAATTTCACCAAAATATTTTTACAATAATACAGTATAAACTAAACTGTAATATATCTGGCAAAGTGTTTGATGGATTTCTTCCGCAACTCGAGTGCGTGTTTTCAAAGAAGTTAGAAAGTTAATGAACCACATTTCTTAAAGCGAAAGGGTAGCGGCGCTTTTGAAACTTGGCTCCGTTTCTAATAAACACGTTTTTGAAAAAGAAAATTATGAAGAAATTACGTCGCCAAGTGTTACGCCAGACACTTAACACCTTTCCCATTCTCACTTACAAATCATATAACATTCATATTACTTTGAAAATCCGCAATCTCCATCTCGCTTACGAAGTTCCTCATCACCTCGATCCAGAATTACATTTGTTCCCAAGGTAATTTTGATAATCATTCCAAAACCATTAACAAACATAATACCACAATTTCCATATTTAATGCGTCGTTATAAACACCAGCTCAAGCGGAAACTTTTTACCCAGTATTTTCTTGATACCCGTGCGTTCCCCGGCCATCAATCTGACCTTAAGTGCGTCTAACCCCCATCAAGTTACCCGGGTGAAAAGAACTAAATCCAAATGTACAGCAATAACGGCCCTGGGCACCAGAGTATTTCCATAATGACGGCAGCTCTGATCTCGTTGCAAATCTCGCGTTGGACGGTAAGTGGCGCCAACTAACGAGAACGGCAGAAATACGAACCACTCACGCCGTTCTGTCATAATGATGAGGTTACGAGCGAATCTATCCTAAATGAAACGACCCTAATAAATCAGAGGCATGGGCCATAATGGTATTCCTTTAAGCTCGTTAGTCCTTCAGTTTGAACGAGTATCAAAGTTTGTAATAAAGACAGCGATGACTAGGAAGATTTGTCGATCTTTTATTTAGTTTATTCTTTCCTTTCATTCTTTTTCTTTTTTTCTTTTCTTTTTTTTTTCGAAGCTGTATTCCACCCCTCACTTCTTAACTTTAGTATTCTTGATCAAAAGACTGGTTGAAGTTATTTTCAACTTTTTTTTGGCATTACTTTTACCTCATCGGAAAGGCATAGATGGGAAGTCAGTATGTGGTAATTTTATTTCCACTTTTGATTTTGTGAGGGTAGTTCCTCTTTTCCCTCTCTAATTTTATGTCTGAGGATTACACATTTGAATTCCAAAGAGCGTAATAATTTCATTCCTCTTCACGGCTTTCTTTTTTCCACCCTTTTTAAACTTAGAAAGAAGTTAACTGGGTTTATGATTTTGCGGCTCAAACTTTGTTCGCTGTGCCTTTTACTTTTGAATGGCTTTGTTTAAAATGCGGTTTTCCTTTTATTTAACAGGAGAAATAATCAAGTAAGAGGCCGAAGAACTTAATCAAGTAGAAGGTTACTGCCATAGGATTGGTTCCTACAAAAGATGATTTTGGTTGCGTGTAACGCTATTTTCTAGAATTTAGCTTATAAATTTATTAATTTTTTTAGATAGTGATTATGAAAAATATTACCCTTGTATGCCCTTGTTAAAATTAATTTCTATTGAGAAAGGAAAGAAATTTTCAGTTATCGAGCTGGAAACCTATTGGATTAAAAAAAGGATTATGAGGGGAACTGGTATGAGTACAAAGATTGAAAAATCTATGTGCACTGAATTTCTATTTGTGATTTCTCTATATAAAAACCCATATAACCATTTGCCCTATATTTTTTTTCAGAAAATAAATTCATTTCCATATGTGCAAGTTAAAGTAGGTGACTACCTTTAAAAAGTCGATTTTTTTGAGGAAATAAGAATTCTTTTTATTTGCTATTGTCGTGTAGACACAATTAACTAAAAAAAACTTGTAAATAAAACAATGTGAAAACGCACTTCTCTTAACTCAACTTAGGAATTTATATCACGTAGGATCAAACCAGACATTTCAAAAATAAATAGTAAAAGAAACTTCTAGAATTTTCTAGAGATGAGATACAGTCACAGTTAACAACAATAATAATAATCTGAATACATAATTTAGAAGAAAGAAATTAATCTAAAAATAACAACATAAAAAGAGCATGGACTTTTGCGCATTTTGACCACAACCGGATTTGGCCCATGATCTGTCACTTCCCACAGATCCACGGAAGCTTAGGGCGCTATCGACTGCACCACAATTTGATATCCTAAGATGAATTTCAGTACAATATTTTTAATTCTTCAACAGCTTTCTTTGCAAAGTTGTTTGAATTTTGTTGAAGTCCATTTTTTTGGGAAGTTACATAGATTTTTATATTAGCATTTATATACATTTTTAATGCTATTTTTCATGTTTAAATACTATTTTCTCAAATTTAATGCATATTTTTTATTCATACAATAATTTCTCAATATGTTCTGTAGCTTCTAGACAAAAGAATAAGTGATTTCGAAACATTCTATAGTTGTTTTCCTGTTTCATAATGTTAAAAAAAATAAAAATAATAATATTTATCAGTTGAACCCCATTATTTAAAAAGTGTATAGATATAACGGCTTATTTTTTAGTTCAAGAATCAGCTAATAAATTTTTTTTAAACTATATGCGAAGTTTTAAGAAAATCATTTCATAAATGTCTAAATTAAAAGATTTTTGTTTTATACTTTTTTTTTTAGTCAAAAAAAGCTGTTTTTTTATTTTTTTATTTTTTAAAAAAATTCGGTATATTACGGTTTCCTAGATAATTTTTCAATATTTTTTATGCAATAATTTAGAAACATAACAATTTTAGAGCATTTTTCAGAAATTTCAGCCCATACATAGTCACATACCTTAAATCAGTTAATTCTTCAGTAAAATCTAGGTTTTCGTAAGTCTATTCGTTTGTCGTTTCTCAAGTTACCATGCTTCGCCTTTTATCATAAATTCTTGATTATGGATTTGACTACATAAGCTAGACCATTAAGAATTAGAACTACAATTGCCAATATCCAGTTAACTAAGACATATGTAATTTATATTATACCTGCTTGCTTATATAAAAATCTTTAAAAATATCATTAAAAGAATCTTTGATCTAATATAGCGATATTGATAAAATATCTTTGATCTATATATAGTTTTAATAAAATATCTTTGATCTATATATAGCTTTGATAAAATATCTTTGATCTATATATAGCTTTGATCAAATATCTTTGATCTATATATATAGCTTTGATAAAATATCTTTGATCTATATGTAGTTTTGATAAAATATCTTTGATCTATATAAATGATACCTCTACCGGATTCCATATGTTACAATGGCTAATATTTGCAGGATGTTTCAATAACAGATTATTAAAATTAGTTAATTGTCTATATTCTATTAATCCTGAGTTATGCTTTTAATCTGCCATATAGTTTTCTTTTACTTAATTTGTGACAAAAAGCTCCATGCATGCATCTTATCTTTGCAATTTTGATTCCATATTTTATTACAAGCATGACTTCTTTTTCTTAGAATTAAGCCTTATAATTTATACCTCTATTTATAAGGCACTCTTTACTTGGTATGTTGCGAACATTCCGCATGATCTGAGATAAGATGAATTTTTACTTTTTTGTCTTGTGATAAAAAGATGTCTCAAATTCGTCAAGAATTTCATTTAAATATTTAGGGTCTTATCTTAAAATTAATGCTAAGTTGTTCTTTTTGAAAAAATGGTAAACTGGGTTTAATTTTCTTGAATTAATTTGGTAAGAATTATCTATCCTAACCTTTACTACAAGGAATATAATCATTTTAATAAGATTAATAAGAATAATAGCTATAGGAGCACAAACAAAATTAATAAAATTTATTGAAAAATGCATTTATTCTTATCTTTTTTCTGTAATTTAACGAGGCAAATAAATTTTTGATTATTAGTTAATTTAGGGTAATTTTTTTAGATTTTGTCCAATAACATTCCTGCCATTCCAGCTTGGGTTCAAATAGTTCCTATGGTTCAAAATTGTAGCGTGCCCCTCTATCTTGTAATTGTTCCCAGTATCCCTTATTTCAAAAATTCTCATTCTTATAATATTGGACTTGAAAATTCGGTTAGTCCCAGTGACAGCATAATGTAATATTTGAGAGAATAACATTGATCACTCTACAACTTAATCATCTTTTATTTATCTCAATTAATAATTAAAGAACGCGTGCGTGTGCGTATATTTTGGTGCTCTACAAGACAGAATTATCTAGAATGTTTTAGAATTATCAAATTTGATAATGAATATATATGGTAGATGGAAATGCTTTCAAAGGGGAAAAAAGGAATTTCAAAATTTCAATTAATTGAAAATTAAATGAAATTTTTACTTTCTCCTGCGATAATTCCCAAAATCATTACTATGGAAAACTAATTTTTAACCACGTTAATTTTTTTTAAAAAAAATTTTCTCTTTTATAATATAAATTTTCTTGCTATTTTTTTCGAATCTGAAAATTGTTAAAAAAAAATTTTTGTTCGAAATTTTCTACAAAGATTTTAATATTTTAAGAAAATTTAACTTGCTTTCCTTTTTTCACCAAATCTTTAAACTAATGATTTTTCTGATATGGTTGAAAATTTTAGGAAGAAAACATTAGTTATATGCGGAATTTACATAAAGAATCAGAACACGAAATTGCGATTTTTTAAAAAGGCAACATGCAATTTCAAGGAGAATTACCACGTGGAAGAGAAAGAAAGGGGCACTTAAGTTTTCAATGATAGCATGATGTTTTGGAGCTAAACTCTAATATAAAGGTCCATGCACAGAATAAACAGAACAGATCTAGCAGTGTATTAAAGTAACACAGCTTTAATGGTCTGTAAAGCCTGTCACAATTTGAAGCTAAAATATTTCTTAAATATTTCTTGACAGAATCATAAGCAACTAGTTATGCATAAGAGTTTAACTCGTAAGCATAGAGGTTAAGTAAGCGAGATTTGACAAAGTTTCTGTCAAAGCAAAAACGCATGAACAGAAAAAACTTCTTGAGACATATTGGATATTGAGACATACTGTAAATAAATAATAGCCCATTTGTTTCAGTTTTAATAATAGACAGAGATTTTACAAGAAAGTCTTCGTTTATTTGCTAGTCACTTTTGGCGAACTTCTAGTTCGTCAGAAATATTGGTAGTGTTTGATTTTAATTAAAAATCTCGCTTCCCAAATTTCTCTTAATTTTATTTGTCAATGGTATATTATCATTCCTTAAACTTCAAATCAGATCAACTATCTTATCATTTTAGCTATATTATCCAATATTTATATTTTATACAATCTTTTTTTAGCTAAAATATTTAAATATAAATAAAATTGAAATATTTATATTATTAACGATAGTATTAGAGCTTATGCAAAAGAAATTATAGTAGGACCAACCCTTTTACTTTATTGAATTTCAATATATATCAACATTATTTAAAAACATACAATTTAAATATAAAGAAAAAAAGACCTCCTTGGATCAGGTAGAAATAAAAGAAAGTAATTAAAACAAATGCATAAAAGCTTGGAAATAAATAAGGCACATTACTGACATATTAATTTGTGCATAGATTATTTAACGATAAATATAAAAAACAATAAATTATACCCACTTAAACTGTTAAAATCGCGAGAAAAACCTATGTTCAGTCAGCTAACCATTGCAGTAAATCTCAAGAAATAGTCATAAAATTCGTAGAAATATAAAATAAGATCGATACATATTTTATACTTATAAAAGTTTTATGTCTTCTATTAAGACTTACTATAGGATGAGAAGGAAATGTATTCATATTGAAGAACCATTTTTTTTTATCTGTTGAATAGCGATCTTTGATACAGTGGTACAATATACAAAGTGAACAATCTAATCGTGATCGAGTAGTAATTTTCTAAATCTTTAGAAATAGGATATATTTCCAGTTGAAAAAATGTTTTAAATGAAATAAGAAATTGTATTCTTTTCTTTTTTTTATTTGAGTAAGTAAATGTATTTCTAGAAAAAAATAAAAAGGTCGACAATTTCATATAGTTACCCGCTTCTATTAATCATATTTATTAATATATTTTTGAGATATATTAAACAAAACAAAAAAAACATTTTACTCTTTTACGATTAAATCTGGTTCTGTTCTGAAAATTTTATAAAAACTAATTTCTGATATACATGTATTGATTTGGAAAAAATGCATTGTTTTTAAGTAATTTAGGAAATTTAAATGATGCAAGTTCATTCTATTGAATTCTTCTGTGTAGACAGATTGTTTAATTTGCTAACATCTTTTAAAAAATATTTTCAATGTAGTTACAATCCTTTGAAATATCTAGTTATATACTTTTCAAGTTGTTTCTAGATGCTGTTTTCCAATCCAGATCATTCATATGCATGCCTAACTTTTTTTCCCATTAAGGTACAAAAAAAAAAAAACCTCTGTACGAAGCATTTTGAAATCACGAAATATTCTTTATTAAATATGTCGAACAGGCCTTGAATTCCTGGTCCTTAAATCTATATACCTGTTTTTTTGTATTAATTTCCAAATATAATATGAAATAAAATTAGCATTGCATTGTCTGATGGATATTAAAACATTTATTATAATAAGTTTCCAAAAATATACTTATATTTCTGAGCCTCAGATGATATGATACTGTTCCTTATTAATTTCCAAGTGTAATATTGCAAAATTAAACATTGCTCTAATAATAATTAAAACTAAAATATTTAATAAAATTTATAAAAGCATCGTGTTTAGTTCAATAACAATTTATCTACCTAAATATAAAAGAAGAAATAAGCCAAAATATAGCAAATTCACATCGTTAACAAGAAAAGTACGAGTGAAACATTATTACATTAGGAAAACACATCATTAACGACAAAAATGTTCGCAGAATTTCGCTGATCCTAATAATGTCTGACATGACTTTATAACTCATTTGGATTCGAATTTGTTAAAAATGTGTTCACTCCTTTCCTTCCGCCTCGGTTTTTCATTTCTTTGTTTCCAATTCTGTCAGCTCTTTATTCTTTCAAAAATGTTTGGGAAGTTCACTTTCTTTTCGCAAACAAATTTTTCTGCGAGTTGCCTTTAAACGGATGAGTTGTCTTTTCCGAAAGTTCTTTTCGGAGCGCCAGGCCAATTTTTTTTAATTGCTCTTCTTCCGCTTTTCGTGTTTAACTAAAAGCGATAAGTGAGATCGTGCAGCCTCCACACTTTTGATGGATGGGTTGCGAAGCTTCGAAAACCGGTAGTTGGGGTCCAGTGCTTGGCTGAAGACGGAAGTGAAAAGTTCCTTTTTTCTTTCTTTTTTTTTAGAAATATGTTTTCTTAGAAATATGGCGAGGGAACATTTCATTGGTATTTTGATAGATGTATACAGGATTTTTGTAAATTCAATAATACCCCCATATCGAAGATAATTTCATACGAAATTTTTTTCCTGTGGATTTTTTTTCGAATATTCTGTAAATTGCATTATTTTGTTTCTAAATCGCGCTTCGTTATTAACTGTTCTCTGTTTTCTTCTATATTCTTTAATTTTTCTTATACAAATTTAAAGGTATTTGGGTAAGAAAAGAGCTAATTTTCTAATTTTCACATTTTTCAAAATGGAGAAATTAATTGGTTGAGATTTAAATAAAACTCTTGATATCTGCTATATAATGCGCGAAATCCGTCGACGCTTTGTCTGAACCTAAATTTACATATGTATACAATTACTAAAAAAACTACAAAGAGCTTGGGGGACAAAATTGGGTCGAAATGTCTTAGTTTTAAATAAGGATATATATATATATCATCCCTTTCATCCCTTTTATATAATTACATCTGTAATGTCCGATATGCTTTAGCCACAAGCTTCTTACGAAGTATGAATAATTTACCATTAGAACTCAACAAGAGCTTATAAAAACTTAAATTTTGCCAACCCAGCCAAGTTGAGGTAGACAGTCTTTGGTCAACAGGAAATAATGAAAGGCTGAAGGTGCGTTCACACGAGCTCAGTTATTGCGCGCAATAGTTGTCTTATTGCTGCTGTTTCGGTATTGTCCTAAGGTGAACAGTTAAGACAAGATGATCTGAACAACGGTAGATAGTTGTTTCGAGGAGACAACTATTTGCCATTGTCCCATTGAGGTTACGTGATCTACCAAAAGTAGGTGGGGTTACGTGCAAAAGCTGCTTCATTGAGACAGAACCTGTGGAGAAACGTTGATTAAAAACTCATCCTCGCAAGATGCAGATATCCAGAAGGTCAGGGTTCTAATTATAACGATGAAACGACGAGGAAGAATTCCGAATTCAATCTTTAACAGCTGAACGCAACTTAACAAGCAGATTTCTCAAAATTGATTTCCAAAAAAGAAATCTTCAACAGAAGGAGATTTGAACTTGAGACAATATGGTTGCAAGACCACCCAATTTTTGAACCTATGAGTTCAAAGATTAAAAAGAGAGAAAATTTCACACATGCAACTGTGAGGAAGCTGGGTACAAATATATTTCCATCCTATCTTTAGGTGACAACAACTTTAAAAACTTTTTCTTTTTAAAATATTCGAAAACGATAATTAAAAGATATTCAAATGATATTTTGATCACAGAAATTTACCTGATAGTAAATTTATCAAGAAAAGTACCAAATGAGGATTAGATAATAAAAATGTAATAAAAGTGATTTTTTTAAGTAAAAATCAATCTCAATTATTATTTGTCCACACAACACTCGTTACACCCCCCCAAAAAAACCTCTTTTGTTCCTTTGCGAATAATTTCTGCTCCGGAAAGATTATGCATTTAACGCTGGTTGTATACTGTTACATGTTGAAACATTCCCTTGACTTTAACTCAGTACTGTAATAAAATAAAAAAAGGAACCCTTTTACTTGAAGCTCAAGTAGAAAAAACCGAAAAGTAATGTATAAACATTAACTTTGACCTGCTATTTCGACGCAACTAATTTCTTTAGAGCTATACTTAATTAAGTGGCTCACATTTTAACTAAACTAGTTAAGCAAGCATAGCTATTCCAGTTACTAATCAACTCAACTTTTCACATAACTTAACTTTACCAAGTTAAAACTAGATAGCGGCATTTTTACATGATGGTAATTCCTCCCCATTCTTCAAGACATTTTAACGAAGGGACCGAGCCCAGAAAATAAAAGGAATCGAAATATATCCTTTTCCACAGTTGGCCGATTTAGGCGTCCAATCTAAATTGCAAGCTCCTTCGGTTCGAGAGGATATCCCTACTGATCTTTAAGAGGCCGTGATCAGCTTAACTTTGTGGGGGGATGATTATAATTAGAAACTTCTACCCGATGAGTGAGATTAAAAGATTATCGCTCCTGTTCGGTAATTGGATTATCGGAAGTTAAAAAGGAAATTGGATTCAAGTGAGAAAGCGGAAATGAACTTTGTTATAAATAAAATTCGACCCGCTTTCCTGTAAAATCGTAATTGTTTGTTTTGGGAAAATAATGTCGAAAATGTTTCGAAAAATGCTGTTTTCTATACAAACAAAAATACATAACATAATTGGCTTGTCTATTAGAGTTACAATACACTTTACATTTATTTCAAATGCTTTAATTCGGTTTTAATTTTTCTTGTTAATTTCAACTCTAATAGTGATGTAAATAAAATAGAATATCGGAAGGAGGAAATCAAGGTTTCTTCCCACTGATATGACTGGAGCTGCTATGATTGTTATTAATCCTCTTGTTTATTTCAACTCGAATGGTGATGAAAACAAAACATCGGTTGATTAGTTTGTAGAGTTTAACGGCATAAGGGTCAGGTTTGGCCATGCTGCTTCGATAGAACATCAAAGGGAGAAAAGCAAGGCTTCTTCTCATTGAATTGACAAGGACTCGGCTGGTTTGACCGTGTTTAATCCTCTTGTCTATTTCAATTCTAATGGTGATGAGAATAAATCATCAGAAGGAAAAAAATCAAGGCTTTTTCTCATTCTGTTAGCAGGAACTTGGCTGGTTTGATCATGTTTAACCTTCTTGTTTATTTGAGCTCAGATGGGGATGATAATGGAACATCGGAAGGAAAAAAAACAAGACTTCTTCCAATTCAAGTAACATGGGTTCGACGATTTGATCGGGTTTAATTTTCTTGTTTATTTAAACTCTAACGTTGATAAAAAGAAAACATCGGAAGGAGAAAACCAAGAATTCTTCCCACTGAAGTAACATGGGTTCGACGATTTGATCGGGTTTAATTTTCTTGTTTATTTCAACTTTAACGTTGATGAAAAGGAAACATCGGAAGGAGAAAAACCAAGAGTTCTTCCCATCGAAGTGACTCGGTTGATTTGATCGTGTATAATCTTGTTTATTTCAACCCCAACGATGAGGATCACAAATCATCGGAAGGAAATAAGCCGCGATTTCAGCCGATTGAATTGACAGTGGCTTGGTAGGTCAAGTTGAAAACGGGGTTTAACATAATATGCTATGTGACACTTCATTTTTTTCCCTAATTACCATCTTTTGTCTCTTGATTTGTTTTTATATTCAATATTATTTCCCTCTGGTTTTGCTTTCGATTTGCTCTGACGGAAATTCCTTAGCTCTAATACATACATATATTTTCAATTGTTAAAAATTACTCATAAAACAAATGCGCCGATAATTTTCTTCAATAAAATGCAGATAATTGCACTTAAAAATTTTGCCTATTTAAAACTCTTTTTAAAAAAAACTATTTTAATTGCATTCTATTGAGAAATAGTTTTGCAGCATTGTTCAATTCTGGCCTGTTAATCCGCTATTGTTATGATATTGGAATTTACATGCATGACATCTCAAAACATATTCTTCACTGTTGCCTCAAGAAGAGATCAGTAAATAAAATAATTATTGTCAAATAAATATTTTATATGCATAAGTACAACTTCTTTGCTCTAAGTAATATATAAATATCAGAAAAAATATTATTGAAATTTTATTAAACATTTCAGTATTTATCATATACCGGGTGCAAACTTCAAAAAATCATAATAAAAAAGTAATACTCGAAAAAAAATGCGATTTGCTGGAATATGTTCAGAGAGCCTTTGGATTTTGTTATTTCCATTAAAAAAAGTGTATTTAGAAAATTACGATAGATGGCGCTCACACATCATACCGAGACGGTTTATGTAAATAAGGAAAACAGAGCACAGTAACATTATAGTACATTTTATTTTAAAGCAAAAGATGCTCAACATGACAGCCCCCACAAGGTATTAAGCAAGTAAGTCTTGTAAGATGTCGGCATCGATGCCACCAACGACCAACTGAATGGCATCTTTCAGTCCCATCAAAGTGGCAGGAGAGTTCCGAGTCACGAGACTTTAGGTAACCCCACAACGAAAAGTCCGCTGGAGAAAGATCTTGCAATCGTGAGGGCCACTCATTCTTACATCCTCGGCTTATCCCTCTGTCCTCAGTGAATGTGTCTAGGAGGAACATCTTAACGGAACTCGCAGTGTGGGGTGGGGCACTATCCTGCATGAAGGTGACGGCAGATAATGCACGTCTTTGCTGCAAAGCAGGCATAACGTGATCACGCAAAAGCCTAAGAAGCGTCCTGTAGTGACAGAAGAGGTTTTCCAACCGGATACAGGACAAAGCTCTTCAAAAAAGAAAGGGCCAGAATAGAAAAGAAAGGGCTAGATGTAGTCAAACCGCAAGAACAATCACATCCGGAGAATGTAGTGGTTAGGTTGTGTACGCACGAGGGTTTGATGTCGTCCAGATACGACTGTTTTGTGTATTGGCGTCACCATGCAATGAAAAGGGGATTCATCTGTCTACATGATGTTCAATAACCATTCTGGGTCACGTTCCATTTGTGCGAACACCCATGTTGCAAAGGCTTGTCTTTTCTCGCAATCTACTGGCAACAACTGGTGAAATGCCTGTATCTTGTATGGATGCAGTTTCAAGATTTCTTGCAGAATGCGTTGGACCGACCTTTCCGGAATTCCTGTTACTTTACCTGCTTGACGTGCACTGCAACTCCCCGTTGAAGTCTTGGCTGCCACATTTCTCATGATCCTTTGGATAACAAGGACGCGGTCAGCACTGACGAATGGTCTGCCGTTTCGTGGGAGATCCTCTAGTCCTCCCATTTCCACAAAACGGCGAACTCAATTCAGTATCCCATTCAATGAAATTGGGTTTTCCTTCGCCTTAATTCCTTTCACCGCCCGTAATTGTCGCAATGCTTTAGTCGCGGATTCACCATTCTTATAGAACAATTTAACCACTAATGGCCTATCCGGTAGCGATAGCATGCTACTCGCGTCGAATGACAGATCCATTTCCAGCCTTGTGTTTTATAGCTATGCTGTTTTGCATAGACCGTCTCGATATGACGTGTGAGCGCCACCTATAGGTCATTTTTTAAATACATTTTTTTAATGGAAATAAGAAAATCCAAAGGCTCTCTGAATATATTCCCACAAACCACAATTTTTTTCGAGCATTACTTTTTTTTTATTATGATTTTTTGAAGTATGCACGAATTTATGCTGTACCCGGTATATATATATATATATATATATCATGTAACTCCTAAACATTTTTTAGAAATTGTTTTTTTAAAGCTATAATTTATTACCTTAAATAAGCATTAAAGAGGGGTTTATTAGTTTAATGAACATTCTAAAACCTCTCTTTCTATGGCATCTTTTTATCTGTGAAACGATAAAATTATCTTAACTTCAAACGCGTTTTTAAATGCAAATACATACGCAACACACTTTTGTCATTTTAGATTATCAATACTTTAGACAATAAAATTTCAAAGAAGCAGTGTTTTATAATGTAGTAAACGCAGAATATACTTGGTAACTCACAATGATTTTGAAAATGACAGCAAATGACTTTTCTGTGAGAACTGCTAGTATAATATTCCCATCAGCAAATTGAATAGTTTGTCGTAATTTGCCAACAATTTCAATTTTGACATTCAAAAGGTTATCCATTTATAATACTTAATTTTTAATGAGTATTTTATTATATGAGTAAATTATCCAAAAAGAAAAAAAAAGTCGATAGAAAGAAAAACGCACTGGCAGAAGTATACATCAATAAAATATAGTATTCTACACTCAAAAAGATTGCATGAATTTTTGGATCTATATTTTAGCTTTTTGAATTCTGCTTTTAATGAGCTTCAAAAAAAAATACTTGACACTTTCATGACAAAACAAACAACATGAAATGAATGCATGCAAAAAAAAAAGTTGAATAAAAGAAAGGAAACAAAGTTATCCTCGCTGTCTTTGAGATATCAAAAATATGAATATCTCTGAGAGCATAATCCAGCGTTGTTTATTACAAGCAAAAGTACTCAGCCTTGGAAATATGCCTCCCTGAAAAATCTCAGAGCGTATGAAATAACGCCTTAAATTCATTTTAAAAATTTATCAATAAAAAAAGCACATTATTCTTGTGTAAGATCGCAGAGAGAGATAGAAGAAGAAATTAAAAAAAGTAACACAAAATAATGGAAAAGAGCGAGATCTTCATATCAAGGGTTAAAGCGAAGCGAAATTTCTCTTCTTTCACAAGAAAAGAAGTAAGCAAGTGAAATGAAAAAGTAAGCATGAAAGGAAAAAGCAGCGCCTCATACATAATTCATGACTCCTGCTAAGGTTGTGAGGAACGATGCTTTAAAGACTCGTTGAAAACGGATACTAAAACCAAAAATAATGGCGAAAAACAGGTGGCATGCAGATAGTCCCCTGTGCAGTACTCCTCCCCCCCTCCTTCTTCCACTATTAAAATTCTTCCTGACAATGAAGTAAATTATGAAATATCATTAGTTCCATGACGCGCCTAGGTGCTTGTAATTGGCTGGTGATATATATTTTAAAAATTTTTAAATGGCCCTTTCTGTTCAAATTCTTGTTTTTGTGATGCATTTTGTTTTTACTGCCGGTTAAAAGCGACGATGTATTTTGAAGTTTTCTTAATCACTGTCTTTGGTTCTTTTAAAAATTTAACTCATCATTGTTAATCATTTTAATGCCTACAATCTCATCTCCTTGAAACGGTGTTTAAACTCCACATCGATCGGTTGTGTTTTTTAGATATTGTTGTAATATGATTTACTTCAAATTTTAATGCATTATCGTAGATTCTAAACATTTATGAAAGTGTTTTAGAGAATTTTAATTAGCTAACTAAATTTATTTTTATTAAATAGATGACAATTTTCGATTATTTGATGCTAAACTGCCTTCATTCATTATAAATATCTCATAAAATTTCATAATTATTTCTAATTTCTAAAAATTAAATTTACATTTAACGATGCAGCATTTCTAAAATAAAGAAGAAAGATTATTAATATATTTTTAAATGTATCGCATGCCATTTACAAACTAAGGAAAAACATGTAATTTTACTTTTGCTCTAAATGTATTCGTAACATATTTTGAACACGAATTTTGTTGTTTTAGCAACAATATGCCTCAGAAAACTTCTTGCACTATATTTCTTCAGAATTAAGATTGAAATCTGAAATAGTCTTTTGTACTTAATTGTACTTAAAGTTAATTTGTTTTTTCCGAAAAAATTGTAAACTGTTTAATATTAATTTCCTTTGTGAAATTAAATCCATTTTTTTTAATTACTCATTCCCGATTGCATGTAACTTGGCTCTGACTAATTAGCGGATATGAAGTCAGAATTGCGTGATATCTGTGGCAACTATGGGTCAAATTAATCAATGGAAAGGGAAAATGTGGAGCGCATTTTCCCTATACCAGGGGAAATTCAGTCAGTATCGATATAAACATAGTCGATTAAATATGGAATTAGTAAATATCCGGTAATATCAATTGAAAATGAATCTGGAATTATTATTTGTATTTGATGTTTTTATATATGTTGAATCCGTATCGTCCAATATTCGTAAAATATATGTGAGATAATAAATGATTAAAAGAAAAAAAGGATTGAGTATTTAGAGCGCGTAGCAATAGATATGTGTATTTCATACAATATCAGACTACACTATTTTAATAAATTAGGAAATAAAATGAAAGTTACCAATTCCGGCTCCTTTTCTAACTTTATAACATGCTACTGAAGATAGAAAACTAATAAAAAATTGGGGGGAGGTGGAGATGCGCTGTATTCAAAACCATTTTTATTATTATAGCTTTCTTATTTCTCAGCATCTAGCACTAAGTTTTATTCTTCCCTTCCTCTCAATAACTCACCAACTCGTCAGAGCCACGCTATAATTGTGCCTAACTTAAGTACAATGTGAAAGTTTACAACTTAAGCATATGAGATTTTCGGCTATAGTGCTTTGATTATTGCTTTAAAACCCACAAGTCTGACTGATTCTACTGAGGATAGGTTCTAATAATCATTTATAGGATTCAAAGAGATGGAGTTTAGTTATATTAACGTCCCGTTGTAAAGCAACAATAGGGCTATTTTGGGACGGGCCTCGTAATTTTGAACCGCTGTCAGATGACGAGGACGACACCTGAGCTGGCACCCCTCTCTCCACAGCAGAGGGAGGACGTTTGGTCTTATTGATTTTACGTGCAACAGACCCCCTTACACGACAGTTCTTCGATGGAATCGTGTCTCGAACCTGAAACCCCACGCCTCACAAGCCAAGACATGACCACCGCGGCCTTAAAAGTGATGGAAATTATTAGAAAGCTTGGAGCTGAGCAGTCTCAGGTGAAGGAGGTTAGATGATTATAAGTGGCCAAAGCTTCCCCAAAAGTGAAGGCAGCTGTGGAACTCCTTTCCGGATAGAATATTGAACTATGATCAATGGAAGTAAAATAATTTTATTTTAACTTAGCGAAACCTACTGAAAAACATCGATCGAAAAATCCTTCAAATTAACTGAAAAATTCTAGAACCAGAAAATTACTAGACAAAATCGTTTGAAGAAATTTTGATTTCATATAAACTATAAAGATGATATTCGTTTTAAATAATAAAGTCCACCTTGAAAATGTCCACTATCGTATGTACGAAGTGTTATAGTTAGTTGTGTTGTGTACAGTTAAGTGTTATTTTTTAGCCATGTGCCGAATTTGGTATTCGTTGATGCAGAGGTCCGACCTGTAGAGCATTTTGAAAGATATTTTCATCATAAGACTACATGACGCAATTTACATATAGCATACCATCTTGTAAAAGAATATTTTAGAAAGATTACTCGCAAACTTATACTGAATTTTTTCTTATTTAACACATTTGAAATATGACGGCAAAAAAGGAATCGATGGATCGTATGACAGTACTTGCTTTTAACAAAATAAATACAAAATTAACGAACATTTTGAAAATAACTTTTTACTTCATTTTTTTTTTTTTACTTCATCTTTTTTACTTTAACTTTTTATGTCATCTAAGGAATCATCGAACCATGTGATATTTATAATTGCCATACTTCAACAAAATTATCACTTTAATTAAAAAAATTATGAGAAACAATTGTTGTCCATTAAATATATTTAAATTTTAATGCTTCATATATAATTAGTAAAAAATTAATATGTTAAATAATAGAAATCACGCAGAATAAATAGTTAATTGTGAATAATTTTATTAAATTATTCTATTATTATACACGATTCTCTATTTAATCCGGTATTTCGTTTGTGATTTTTATAAATTTGTTTTATTTAAAACAATGAAAAATGATTTTGTAAATAGATTAAATGGTTTATAAAGGATTGAATGCTAAAGTATTTAATATAGTTTGAAACTTTTTCTAAAACAAATATTTGACTTATATGTTTATTTTCTTTCTGTAAAAGTCTATTAAAAGCTTAAACATAATAGTTAAAATAATAATTTAATAACAGTTAGGTTTAAATATTTCACCCGTAATCGTTTAATGGACTAAATATCTTCTAAAAGGTTGGACTAAACTCACCCCCCCCCTCCACACACACACACTAAAAAAAATAGTATTTAAAATAACTGATTAAAAATTATTAATAATGAACTGAGATAATAGATTTTAAAATATTTAAAACCCTTTTAAATTATATGTTTTATTATAAATAAGCCCACGCTTAATTTTAAGAAGATAATTAAAAAAAAGTATTATAGTGCTTGAAAAGGGTAAATTTGTTCAAAGATGACATTTCGAAAAAATATAAAAAAGATTTTGCTTTAAATTTACACAAAATACAGGTGAAAATTTTTCTTCAATAACAGCCAGTTTGTAGTTAGCTCTTTCTTTTCTTATGACGTAAATTTTTAATTGCTGGTTTTTAATTTTTATTTTCTCGTTTTATCTAGGTTTTAATTGCTGGTTTGTTGGTTCTAGTGAGTGTTTGTTATAATATGCCATCCAGTTGGGATTGATTAACTTCAAGGATATGTATTTACTAATGTGAAACTACTTTCCTGTTATAAAAGTGGAATTGAAATTATCATTTTTTCAGTATTTACTATCAATAATTAGAGTTGTATCGGAAATTCAAAATTTGAGAATGCTTAAATAGTATAAAAATTACTACAATAATACAAATAGCACAAAAAAAACGCATAAAACATTATTTTATGGCCATGCTATTTCTTATATTGTCATGTAGAAATAAGAAGAATAACGGATTGATTACAAATAACTTTTATATTAGAAAATTTGTTGGAAGAAAGTAAAACATGCGCAGGAGTAGAAACTTATGTAGATAATGATAGATAATGATTGTAGATAATGATGAATAAAATAAATATCAAAATTTACACAGAATGAATTTTACAAAGGTGTCTTATTTCCCAGCAATGATGTTTTGGTGTAAGAGAAAACTCCTCAATCATCGAATCAGTTTCTTTCTTTTATATTAAAGTTGAATATTTGCATACTTAATTCACGATAGTAACAATATTTTTCTTAATATATTATTTAACATCAATATCTTATGAAACAATACTTTTCGTATGGATAAATATAATTGTTAATTTTATTTCTGTTATGTTTCTGTGTCTCAGAAGTCAAATAAGCAAAAACTATCTGAAGGCCAAAATAAATTACTCTATACAGATTTCTAAATAAAATTTATGATAGAAAAGACCAGCGAAATCTGTAACGTAAAGATGAATTAAAAATGTCCCCGTCCTATAGGTCTCCGTCATTATGGGATATGTAAATTCCAACTTCTGTTCTAGCGTCAAGCAGATGAGCTGGATTTTATTACTATGTTGTTTCTAATGGCACTTATCATAGACACGCCCACTGATTTTAGAAGTCAGTGATTTTAAGCCAAGGGTGTGTCTCTTGTTTTTTCAGTAGCGCCGTCTAGGGCCAAGAGTACGACTTAGCTACACATACGTCACAACCCTTTTTACGGGGCGGACTTCATTCATGCATTTCCTTCACTCATGCACAGATCGTAATTTAGACCTGAATCAGAGATCGATCACCCCTGATCCAGTATCCCCAATGGTATTACTTTCTACTTGGATGACTTTGTGATCACGATAGATCTATATGTGTGCCAGCTGCCACACATACTCAGAATCTTCGGCCGGCAGGGTTTGAACTCGCAACCCAAGGGACGCGAATCCAACGCCCTACCAACCTGGCCCTCTTATTTACATATAAATAGGCTGAATGATATGAGTTCGAATAAATCTAAGCATGAATAAAATCTGCATGTAGAATTGTAAATTTCCCATTATAATTTCAATTTTTATTCTGAATAGTAGCAAAGGCCAATAAACTAATATCTGCAATTTTTATTATTGTATATTAATTATGTTATTTAATCAGATCTGAGATACATTTAAAGAGATCATAGTTTGAATGTACGAACATATCTTCTAGAGTGCAAAGACAATAAAAGACTCACACTATCTGTTTCACCCATGATACATTATGAAATGCAGTCAAACGTATCCGAGAACTTTCGAATATGCTTCAACCTAAATTCAATAAATGTAACTGGTTATTTAAAATCCTTAATTTTACTGCAATTTAAATTGTATATTTATAATATAAGCATTCATGGGCTTTTAATATAATTTGAATTCTTCTACAATCCTATATAACTATTCGTAGATAAAAGTTTAAAAATATCAATTTGTGGGAAATCCCTCATTGTTCAGCTTCGCTCAAAGAACAAATGAAAAATCACCTCACTGCAATAGCTGCAATCTTCTGAATCTTAATGATATTCAGCTGGAATTTTTATACAAGTTGATTTGTTTATCGACCAATCACATTATGAAAAAAACATACTTTCGTTTTCGCATATATGCAATTAAAATTATGTATTATAACTACACATAGTTCTTCAAATATTCTTGACATCTTTTTTTTTAATTCTAATATAATGCTTTGCAGCCCATTTTTACACATGCTATGTTTTAAAAATTAATAGAAAGCTTTTTATATTATAGATTTATAATATGTAGAGAAATTTGCGCTTTTTAAATAAAAACCTCAAAATTATCCTTAATATATGAGCTATTTTGCGAAAGAGAATTACATACAGTGAGCAAAATGGGTGATAAAAGTTACATCTCAATACTAGTTTTTTTTTCTCAATTTCTGGACAAACTTCTAAACAATCTCTCAAGTTATACTGAGAAATCTGTGTTAAACATATTCTTCACATAACAGAAACTCAAGGGCAGCAATTCCAATCTATCTGAAGACATTCGTAAAAATTTATAAATACAAAAACATTCAGATAATTTTGATTATTATGTTTGAGGAAAAAGAATCCCAATACTGAAAGACACAAAATTTTGTTTATTGAAATTATGGCTGCTATCCAAGACGCATGTATATCACTTTAAAATTCAATCTCCTTTCCGTTAAGTGAAATTGATTGAATATCTGACACGTATACTTTTTTCTTTAGAGATATTCGGTGTGGGAGGAGGGTAAGGTTTTCGGAGATGACTCGAAGGATGTTCAATCATTGTTATTACTGATCTCTAGTTGGTATGACAATATCAAACCAACTCCATAAGTCCAAAAACTTCCAGAAAATCTAAAAACAATAGAGGTTTGGAAAACTCCTCGTCCAATTTAAAATCGATGCAAATTATAATATGCTCAGGCGAAATCTGTGCAGATTTAAATTTGGAGCAAGTCTTCAAAACTTTCTGTTCCTGCTCAAAGGAGAGATACCTCGATTGCCCACTGGCAAAACGAGAGAGACAAGTCTACTGACATCTGTTACCCCTGAAAAGAAGAGCACCACCAGGGTTCTTCCTGGAATACCAATAGTGATCCAAACAGTTTCCACAAGTCTCTATTCAATTTCTTTTGTTCCGAGAAAACCACACTGAAGGTGTAACACTTATCTGGATGAGGAGCATCAAGATGTTCAATCATACATTTACTTAAATAGACATTATCAAGCGGGCCCTCGTTTTTATAACCACCCTTAAAGAAGATGGGCAGTCATTGCAGTTTCTGAGGATAGAATAGAGAATTTTCGTTTCTTTAAAGGACAAACTCGGACACTTCAGTACTCTGAGGTACCTGAACTCGAAATGTCTTAGGAACGAAACTTTTAATAAAAGATAGACTCGAGACCAATAGCAGTGTACTCTCGTTGAGTTTCTCGTATAATAATAATGAATTCAGTGATTCATAGTATAGCGAAGAACAATTAGCAGAGATTCTGGCTTTCGTCCTTGCTCCCAAATGGGTGTAAACTTTAATTCACCATTTATATCTATAAAGTTTGTGAAGCTCACTATACCGAATTTTATTTCTGTAAGTCGCTGCATTTTTGAGTTAGAACTTTCACATTCCTGCTAATATACAAGCCGATAGACGATTAACTTTTCGCTTAATTTTATCCATACAGTGTGTGTGTGTGTGTGTGTGTGTGTGTGTGTGTGTGTGTGTGTGTG
>JAPMOR010111044.1:0-10019 GCA_026543865.1 Argiope aurantia | reverse complement strand
TAAGAATAACTTTAAAGAACATAAAAAATCAGTTGATAATACTTCGGTTTGATTTCATTATTTATATGATGAAAAGAATATGGTGGCACAATGTAAAAAATGTTCAAGAGTTATTAAAGTGTACGGAGGAAGTACAAGCGGACTCCATACACATTTAAAATCGAAATATGATACAAATTTTTTACAAAGGAAAGAATCTAATTGCGATGAAGATACAAATTTAAGCACAGTTTCTATGCCTAAGCCATGAGGGATTTTAAATTATTTTGAAAAAAAAAAGATAATTTGGATGAAAGAAAATGACAGTAAGATGGTTAAGTAAAATGGTTATGGTAAGTAAACTGACAGCTTTAGATGGTTTGCCATTTCGGGTCTTTTGCACTTCTATTGAATTAAGAAAACCACTATCCACCAGAGGTTTTATAAGTCTACCAACATTGATTAAGACTATAATGAGAACTGTTATAAACTACAGTAACGGTGTTCACAATTCTTTGAAACACGAGCTGATACAATTAAAAATAAATGATGAAAAATTTAGTTTTACATTTGATGAATGGACAAGTGTAAGAAATTGACACTATTTAAATATAAATACTCATTCAGAAAAAAAAATTTGGAATATAGGACTTACACATATCTCGAGAAGTATGCTAGCCAAAGGAATATGTGGAAGTGCTTAAATCTAAATTAGCGAAACATGTATTGTCCCTGAAAGAAGATATTGTATCCATATCTACTATGAAGCAACAGTTATGTAAAAAGTTGGATAGTTGATTGGAGCATATTAGCAATTGTGCTATTTTGATGGAATTCAATTAGGAGTAATAGATGTATTATACCAAAAAAATAAAGAACAAAAGAATCCAAATACTGTGGATATAGAAACTTCGGATTCCAACTTTGATGAGAGTAAGAGTTAGAGTGATATTAACAATGAAGATAATGACAATGTAATTATTGAAGAAGATATTTCTATTGAGGATGAAATATTGACCCATCAAGAATTGCTTCCTATAATTTATAAAATTCGAAAAATTGTTAAGATATTAAAACGTTCCCCTTTAAAAAAATGCCATATTACAAAAATAAATACTAGTTGAAAATAAAACAGAATATATGTTAATATTAGATTCTAAAACAAGTTGGAACTGTTTACTCCTAAGGACGGAAAGATTTTTGAAACTGAGAAATACAATCCAAAACGCAATAATTTAGTTAAATCTGCAAATTAATTTTTCAGATAGTGAATTCAACTTAATATCTAGAACCGTGTCAGCTCTACTTCCAATAAAACTGGCTACTGAGACATTATGTCGGAGAGATTCTAATTTATTAACAGCTAATGCAACAATAAATTTCATGTTGCAGTCACTGAAAGAGCAGCACATTTGAAGAACTATATATTACGTTGAAAAATCGCACAGAAGAAAGGCATACAAAAATAGAAAATGTCTTACGATATTTGCTTAATTATAATGATTTTAAAAATAAAAATGAAAAAGAAGAAAAGAGACTAACCAATTCAAATCTGATCAAGTTTACAGTAAATTTTCTTAAAATTTATTTACTAACAAATCTATTCATATTCAAAACAATCCGGTACAGTTTTCGAAGATTATGATAACACTAATGTCAATAGTGAAAAGCAATTGTCTCTTGTATATATCTTGTGTATATCTTGGAGATAATTAAAAAATTTCAATAAACCAAAATACAATACAGAAATCAGCTATATTCAAAACCATCCGACGAGAAATCGATTTATTTGAAGATGAGGGATTTAGAGGTAAATACTTGGAAAAAGTATATCGCGCATTGCTAACAGTACTACCAATTAGCGTAGATGCCGAAAGAGCGTTTTCGGCAACTGTTAATTTTTGCACAATATAACGTTCCTGTCTTAATGACAGTACAATTGGTGCATTATGTTTTTTAAGATAGCCTTTCAAAAATTTGTAATAGTTCCACAGATTGAATAGAGGTATTTACATTGTCTTGTGATTTAAATAAATAGGATGTTCCTTTACTTTTTTGTGATTCTTTATATACTGATATAATTTATAAGTTGCCAATTATTTTTTGTAACATATACACTCTCTAATAAAATTGGTAAATAAAACAAAGAAAGATCCTTTTTCTAAAATTTCTACTACCGGTATTAAAACCAATATCCTGGTATTAAGATCTAAAAAATACCGGTAACTTTTGGTCCGACATTGCAATCTCTAGTTACAGCTGATAAATTTCCTCGCTGAAGCTGACGTAATCAATTCTTTGATGCAACTGATGCAACCAAATCAAATATAGAGAAGACATCAGAGTCATGCTTAAAGTATTATCATATTACGGTGTTTTTTGGAGTAGAAATTCAAGTCACCTCATTCATTATTGGAATATTCACACTTTCCATCATACCCAACTTCATCTTATTGTTAAAATAACCACTAAAATATTTCCTTTATCTTAAAAACTAATATACATTGGAAAACCTGTCATCTATACTTATAAATAAAGCTCAATGTGTGTGTGTGTGTGTTGGCGCTCTACAGGCCAGGTCATTTGATCTACAGCAACCAAATTTGGTCGGGAATGTGCACCTGGGGTCCCTTTTTAAAAATTTTTAATTAGAATTTTAATTATTAATTAAAAATTAACTTTCCCGCCAAAAAAATCTTCCATTTTCTCCACCGCTGAAATGAGTAAGGCTTCAGTTTTTTTTTCCTTTCTTTTTTTTTTCTTTCTTTCTTTTCCCAACAGTAATGAGGCTAGGGTTAACATTTTTCGGCCGATTATTTCAAACGATTCTGTTTATTTTTTTAATGTTTTATGGATTTAAAATTAAACATTGTTAATTAATCCATCTTTCCGATTCATTCTGAAGTACTTTTGAATTAAATTAACACAGAATAAAGGAAATTAAAAATGTCTAACCTGCATAGCGTTACCCCAACTGGCGTAGAAAAATTCAATCATTTGCGTTAACGTAACTGGCGTTGAAAATTCACGCATGCGCATTGTGCTCTGATTGTTGACATGACAACCATTATCAAAGGATGATTAAAATTATTTTTAGGTCAGTTGAATGCTTTTGTAATTTATGTTAGTTATTGTATTTATGTTCGTTATATATTTTTTTGTATATGCTTATAGTTTTAAGTACATCGTTTTTTAAGTAGTTTTTTTAAACCTGTTTTCGGCAGATTATTTTAAACGATTCATTTTATTTTCTTAATGTTTGATGCATTTAAAACTAAACATTGTTAATTAATCGATCTGTTCATGATGAATCTGAGAAAATTTTGTTGACAAATTCTTGAGATATTACATAAATTAAGAAAGATATTCTTTTGTGCCCATAAAGTTTAAACGCTCAGTGACTCTGTTATCAGTAATCATATTATAAAAAAATGCTTTGTTTCAGTAAAAAATATTATTATATTAATTGCAGATTAATTCTTTCCACTTTAATTTATAGCATAAATTCTAAGAAAGGTAACAGAAAATTAGAGAGATACAAATTACGTTATGACTGAAGGCCTTTATAATATTATGAGTGAATTATATGACTATCAAAATTTGAAGTTTTAATATACTTTGATGAAGAATCTATTAAAGTTGGAATTGCGTAAAATATTTAATTATTAAAATTTAAACGAACATTAAGATTGGCGAACCGGCTGGTCGCCAAAGGCGGATAGTTAATTAATAAACATCAAAAATAAAATCTTGTCTCTTTGTTGAAGCTGATGCAATCAATTTAAACGAAGACAAAACACTTGAGGCATGCCTAAAGCATTATCATATTATGGTGTTTAGGAGTCGAAATTCAAATTATTTTATTCATTATTGGAACTTTCACATCAAATTTTGTTTTACGATTAAAATAACCACTAAAATATTTCCTTTATCTTAGAAATTAATATATGGGGAAAAACATGTCATTAATTAATACTCATCAAAAATGACTTAATATCATCATATCGGGCCATCTTGCTTCTGGTACTTTTACGAAAGGAAGGCACTAACCGCATTTACTCTGGGGTGCACCTTCTAAATCTTGGAGAGAACTTCGAGTACTTTATCAGAGCGATAGAGAAATGCCTTTAAAACACTCTCCTAACACTTCGAAATAATTCACTGGCCCTTTAATGGCGCAATCAAGATCCGGTAATTCTTCCCCCCGGCCACCCCCAACCCGTCCCAATTAAAGGAAGAGTTGCTCTTGCTGCAGACATCGGGGATTAAGACTTTCTTCAATTAGGAAGGGGATTTGAGAAAAAAGGACCCCGGCCTCTTTCTTTGCTGGGAATAAGTAGAAGAGAAGGTGGAATCCGCCGGATTTGCTTCAATTCCTAATTTCGGCCAATTCTACCTTTAAGAAGTAAGAAGAAGCTACCCGGTAGAAGTATAATAATGTGGTTCTTGCTAATGAGATAAGATTTTATATAAAGAATAAGATGTAAACAATTTAATTTCATAGTTAGGCAAATTTTTGTCATGATTAGCAATGCGTACTTCCTTTTCTTTTAGAATATTTTTGTTGTTTTTTGGGAAATTTGTGGTTTTTTTTTTTTTTTTTTTTTTTTTTTTTTTTTTAATGCATGTACAGGTTTGGATCGCTGAAAACCAAACGCAATTAGGGTGTGGTGTGGCAGTTTGGAGAAAAGGATATCGGATCAGAAGTTGTTCTCAGCATTATATCTAGGAAAGTTGGTCCTAAAATAGCCCAATAGTTGAAAAATTAAACTTGATTTTAACAAGCTTGATTAACAAAATGTTATAATTTAATTAAACTTGAGTACTTCAATAATATTTTATTTATTACCACAACAGTTGTTTTTAAATTGAAAAAAAATAAAAATTTTGAAAACGATTGTGAATCGAAGAGATCTACAAGTTTTTACGTTACGTGTTATCGATGACAATATATTATTTTAATGTTTCTAGTTTAATCATAAATTTATAAATTAGTTTAATTAAATTTTGATTCCATTCGACATTTAACTGTAAATTTGAGAAAAAGGATTGATTTCAAGATTCCGTAATATTTTTAATTTATAAAATAAAAAGGTAAGAAAAATGAAAATAAAAAAATTATTTTTAGGATGTAATTTAAATGTATGTTTACAATATATCAATTTTTTTACTTATTTTGCCATTTTTTAAAGTTATTGAGCATTTTCTTTTTTATAACGTTTATAGAATATTTGTAGGAAAGTAACTTGGAATAAAATAGTTATTTACATGATCTTTCCGTATAATAAACGTTGCAAAAAGGAATAATTTTGGCATATGTTAATAACTTTTCTACTAAAATCTAAAATTCATAACAATTTCGGAGTCTCCCTATTTCAACTCTGGTTTGATTCGGAGCTAGAAGTTGTTAACTGATACGTAATATTAAAGATCACAGGGCACTTTCAACAAGATATTAAAAATAATATTGAAATATATTTTGCAACTAAAATAATAAAATATAAAATCACCTAAAAGATAATAGGAAAGTATTAAAGCATAAAATTAATTGTATAAAAATATATTCCGAAATTTTGGCATAAGCTCTAAAAGGAGTAATAAAGATATAGCTTCCACTAGCCAATATAATTTATTTTAAGATTCTTACGAATGAAAATAATTATTTCATATTTATCTTTATTATTTAAAAATATGATCTCTATATTTTATGGTATATCTTAATTAAATAAAAAGAATACATCTATAAAAAAATTCTTTAAATAAATTCCAAAACAGAATTTTCTTCCAAATCATGAATAAATTTAAAACACTAATCATATTTTCAAATGAGTCTTGAAATTCAACTTAGATGGAATCAATGACTCTGACATACAAAAAGCATTGCTTTCGGTAATAAAAAGAGAATTCGACAGCCAAAATTTACTAACTTGGATAGAAAAACACGCTAAAATCCAAACTTTTCTTTCTGGGCAATTTACGATGGCATCTATCCTTTGTTTAAGACCTGTACTTCTTAAAAAGTTTGGCAAATTTTTCTAACTGGTTTGTGCCCTAAGTCTTTATCTTTCCTCTTGGGAAACCAATCTCAACACCACTTTGTCAACTCCGAATCCATATGCATTTCTAAGCCAGATCATACTGCAGTGTCTTTTAATAAATTTTTATTCAGGAATCCCTAGGTTATTTTAAATTTACTAGGAGAACTACAGTAGAAAAGTCTTACATATTCTTGTAAAATTTATTTTTCTTGGACTTTATTTATGCTCCAAAAATGCTGAAAGGACAAGCAGATGAAGTGGAATTTTTTCCGAAAGCAAAAGTATCTGCCAAGAAATAATCAATAATGCAGACCTAAACTGGATAAAATATACTGAATCCGAATAATAAAAGTAAAGTTTTTTTAAGTAGATAAATTTGTTGTCTCCATTCAGTTTCTTCCAATTCCATGAGCTGTCAGAATGAGTATTTTGGACATTTGTTTTCTTTTTGTCTGCGATGCAAGTTTTCCTTGACTGTTTCCACGTAGACTGTTCAGAAAAGGCTGACATGTTTTTAATCAATTATAAATCGAAATTAAAACCTAAATCATCTCCCATTTTAACATTCAGTATTTAAAACAAATGCATATTTATCAATCGTATTATCAGGAGTGACTATAAACTGAAAATAGAATAATACTAGCATAGAATACTTTTCCACCCTTCTTTCTTTCTTCATTCATTTACTTCCTAAAATCTAGAATTTCTACCTTAAGATCTACTTTTCCTTTTTTTTTCTTTTGTAAATGTTTAACATGATAATGTTTTTAAGCTGGATTCTAACTATAAATTGCGTCATACGGCATATATAATAAAACCATTGTTCAAAGCACCATTAGAGAGCTTAATATGGAATCTATAGCTGCTAAATGTGGTAAGCACTTTTGTTGATAATACTAATTACTGGATAAGAAATGTTTACTATAAGATAAATTTTCAGAAATTTAAGAAGATTTTTTTATTAAAAATTAATTGAAATGTTACGTTTTTTTCTTAGTATCTTTAAAGGAAATTATTACTCTCACAATTTTTTTACGACACTTTATAAACTTTAGCTTTTCCAAGATACCAGTTTCACTTCTGTTCAATGTTTTCGTTACCCAATTGATTTTATATTAGCTTTTTCAACTGCATTCTCATTTACTATGTTATAATAACAATTGAAATAATCATATAATCCATGTGCTTTTGAATGCATAATATCATTCTGCATATTATTAATCTAGATAATTTTTGTATAATATTTAAAAGTAGAAAGTCGTTGCAAACTGTTTCACATTATTATTATTTCTTAAATGCTTGTAAATTCTGTACATATTTATTTTTGTTTTTTCTTCTATAAATACTCTGTTCAACATTTTCTCTTATTTTAATACATTTTAAAGCATTTTTAATATTTTACAGCAAACGTTTTGGTTGTTTCATTGTTACGTACTGTTTCAATTTATAGACTACAGTACTATAAAATACATATTTTGGGTGCAACTTATCCTTACTATAACAAAAAGTAAATTTAAAATGATATAAAGGCCGATTCAATAAAGCTAAAATATTGTCATTCTACAATATTTCGGACTAATCTCCTTTAATTTGTTAAAAAGAATTTGTATTAGAGCAATTCGAAATTTTCAAAAGATTATTATATGAGGGCGAGGTATTATGATAAAAAGTAAAATATCCTTTAAAATCCATTACGTATATTCATTGTGAATTATACATTCTCTTTCAACAAAATATTAGAGAACTTTTTGATTCGAAATAAAATCTTGATTGATTCAATGATAGTTTCTTGAATAGTTCGGAGGTTTAATAAAATATTTAAATCTATAAATATTTATAGTAAAATACGAATTACTCACAGAAATGATTAGTATGTCAACTATGGTTAAAAGAATATAAGAAGAAAAATTCTTTTGAAATTTCTTAATTCACAATAAAGATCCAACTCATACAATTACGTCTCAATAAATAGTAGACTTTTCTACTTGCAAATTGATAGCTAATATAAATTTTTTTAAATATTTGTCGTTTGTTCTTTGTTTTATTAGTTTTAAAACTAACAAAGAACATTTATTTTTTGACTGAAATTCTTTTAAACAAAATTTTTAAATTAACTCTGGCGTATAATCAAGAATCTATTGTATGCTATTATCATGAACTTTTAGTTTCTCACACTCTTTAATATGAACTTTTCAAATTACAAACTAATACAATACCTGAATGAAGCAGTTAATAGGTTATAGTTAGGTAGGTTAGGTTAGCAGTTAGCAGTTAGGTAGGTTAGGTTAATATAGGTAAGTGTATGGTTAAGAGTATGTGACTATGTTAGAGATGAATATTATGAAAAATATTCAAAAATGATTGTATTTTTGAATATTTGCATAAAAAAGATTGAAAAAAACTTTTATGGAATCAAAATATACCAATTAAGTGGGAAAAGGTTTTAAAAATTGGAGTAAAAGTGGGTTTTCTCCATATAAAATGAGGTATGAAGCAAAAATCTTTTAGTTTAAAATTTATCAAATAATTTTCTTAGCAATTTGCAGATAGCTTAAGAAATATATTTTCTAGCTCCTGAAATAAAAAAATAAGCTGTACTTTTATCCATTGTTAAGTATTGGAATACATAACACGAAATATTCATTTTTTTTTCACGTTGTGAAGTACAGAAACAATTATAAAATATTTCTAAACGAATAGATTAGTTCAACATGTTAAGGAATTATTTTACCAAATGAACAAAAAAAAATTAGCATTAGATTTTAATTAAATTATGACGTTTTTCTTAAGAAAATTCTATTATATTCTATATTTGAGAAAACAGCATCTAAAGAGATAAAATAGTATTAAAACGCATGTAAATGCAAATACAATAATGAATGTACCCCCCCCCCCAAAAAAAAAAAGAAGACTCAGAAGAGAATTTCCAAAGGTTTAATAAAGAAACCTGTACAAACATTAAGAATAATAAATTTAAAAATTTCATAATTTCTAAAAATAAATAGCAAAAAAACTTTTTTACATACTTATCTATGTTACCTTTGATACTTGAGAGGAAAACCATTTTTTTTTAGTAACAAACAATCAAGCACAAATTTAATTGATATATGCAAGGTATGGTATTTCAGATAAAAACAGGGACTAGATTTATCTTGGAAACATTCCTTTTTTAATGCGATACTTTTACTATATATGCATTAATATATAACTGTTCTTTTCTTTTTTTTTTACCACAGATGGGTCTGTAGTCAGAAATACTTCTATTCTAACCGCCTAACCGCACAGAATGTGAAAAAACAAAAGCTATTCATTTTCACAGAGCGAAAATATCCTTCACAATTCCCAAGGAATGCAATAAAAAATACTGTAGCAAGTTATAAAAAAACTTTTTTTTTCTTTCGGAAGTAGAAGTTCGAAATTAGGTTCGTCAAGTCTCTGTCTCGCACCTTTCTAGCCTTTGAGAGGGGGGGGGGGGTACCTCACATTTTCTCATTTTATTCTCGAGCTGAAGGCTGTTGGTGAGGGAGGGGAGAGAAGCACGTGGGCTCTGATGACTTCAAGTTGCAGTTACAGTTACTCTCTTTTAAAAGATTTGATTTCTCTTCGATAGCTTTCGGGGATGGAAGTCTGGGGTTTACGAAAACAAATATGAAAGAGGAGAAAGAATTTAATTTGACCGATTTCACTCCCTTGAAATGCCTGCTGCAATGTATCTCAAAATCCACTTTTACTGTTTTCTGTATTCGGTGCTTATTGTGAAG
This sequence comes from Argiope aurantia, assembly GCA_026543865.1. Classification (NCBI taxonomy): domain Eukaryota; kingdom Metazoa; phylum Arthropoda; class Arachnida; order Araneae; family Araneidae; genus Argiope; species Argiope aurantia. Next base: position 241 of record JAPMOR010111044.1, on the reverse strand, counting down.
GAAAGAATTGCATTGTCTTTAGCGAATAATAAATGTCAGAATAAGGAATTAGTGGATAAGTCATGCAAAGTTATTTAATTTTACCTTTCTCGTATTTGAAGTAAAAATATTTAGAATAAAATATTCAATTTCGGTATTCCCTTGAATCTACAAGTTTCAAATCCCGATCAGATCTCAGAACCCGAAAAAAAAATTATATGATTGCATTTGTTTCAGCGTTACACGAAACAGCACCAAACGA
>JAPMOR010111035.1:0-16167 GCA_026543865.1 Argiope aurantia | reverse complement strand
AATATTAAATTATATAAAATAATACTGCACAATATTGTATAATATTGCGCACTAGGATGTGCTACCTGGAATATTTGGCATTTTATTTTAAAAACAATGCAGTAGTTGATAACCTATCTTTAAAAAAATTAGAAAAGTATTTTAGAAAAGAGTGACACTTTACGATTTAATTGGAAACCTAAGAAAAAACAAGTGAACAAATGATTTAAAAGCTCTAATCCTACAATTGCAGAAGTCTGAAAAAACATTAGTTAAATGTTACATTGACTATTGGATTTATATACTGTTACATTATTATTTTTTATATGCAACAATATAATAATGTGATTTAATTAAGCCATTTAATATATATAAATATATTACTCTGGAGAAATTAAGAGATACAATAGAAAAAAAAGCCAACCTTTTAATTTGCAGGGTATTCCTTAAGAGAGTTAGAAGTGAAAATAAGTTAAGTTGATCTTCCCATAAGTCTCATTAATTATTTTCATTTATACAGTGCTTTAAAAACAAAAAAAAATTTGCAGTGTTAGAATTGTTTCTGAAATATAACTTGTTGAAATATTTTATTCTATGAAAATGAGAATAATATTTTAGAATATTTTTAAAATAATATGAGATGCAACAATGTAATAATGTGAGATAAAACAATATTTTACCGTTTCTTAGTTACTGCACAGTTTCTTAAGCATGGATTCCGTTTGCAAATTATAATTTAACAGTGAAGACTACGAAAAGTAGTCATCCCTTTCAATTTGATTTTAAGAAAAAACCCTCAGCAGAGCTTGTAAAAGCCAGCTTTCCACTGCAAGGAATTTGCGACTGAAGATCATATTGATATGCAATTTTAAATTGTGTCATATAATATAAAACAAGACTTTCTTAAAATTTAGATATAGTTCCGATTGCTTAATTACGTCGAAATAATTTTGCTTAATATAAAAAATTCGGTGAAATAATCGAGCCAATTTACTATCTTTAAATTAATTCTCTAACATTGTTTATCATTTAAAAATTAATAATGATCTAAATAAGACGAAAAATATTGTTTTTATTAATAACTTTTTCATGAAACATTTGCACATAGAACAACATTAAACTAAAACTTTTTGACATTTAACTTATTAAATAAAACAAAAAAAATCATAAAAATAAATCTTTATCTCCAAATGAATCATATTTCAAGTATTGTTTCTCAACTCAGCTTGATGACAAATCTCAAGCCAAATAATGAGACAACATCTCTGCTTCGTAAATCCCAGTTAAATACATTTCAAGCCCAACTATAAAGAATTAACACAAAAAAGAAATCCATTGGGGGAGGGAGTTTAGTTGCCCCAGACGACCAAGGAAGAGGGGGAGTGGTGGAAGTACATTACATGCAATACTCCACGACTAATGCCCTTCCTAACGATCTTTCAATCAGTCGGTACAGTTACGAGCAAGTAACAAGCCACGGACATTTGAACTTGCGAGCCCTTTCCTTTGTGCGAACTTTCCCTTTCTTCTTCTTTTTTATTCCCGCGAACATTATTATTATATTTTGGTTTTATCGGAACGTATATTACCTATCTCGGATTCCCTTTTGTCGAAGTCGCAGACCAGGAGATAAAATTATTGACTTTGCAATAGATGGTGGCAACGAGCCAGACGAGGGGTTTTCTGGATTAATGTCGTTCGGTTAAAAGTCCCGCCCGTCCCGCTGACGATGAATGAAACCTATTTTTAACAATTTTCTATCACCTACAGGATCCGATAGAAGGGATAGATTGCCTGGAATGCTGGGACTTTTCGAGTGGTATTTGAAGATCGGTTCGGATTACGATTTCATTTATTACAGCTGAACTTGGAAATGGGGAAGTTGTCTGAGAAGTGTATGTGTGTGTGATGCTCCATGCTTTGTTGTAATATGATACTAGACTGATAGAAAATTGCATTGCAGAAATTTTTTTCACACAAAATTTTTTTAAAGGCATAGATATAAGGTAGCAACTGTTTTTCTTTCAAGTTTAAAGAATAGGAGAGTTGACTATTTTATAATTCAAAGAAGATATATTTGTTAATTAAAATAAAATTGGAAGTTCCATGAAAATTATAAAAGCAATTCAGAACTGAAGAAAAGTATTTTTTTCAAGGAAATATACGTCCACGGTATGAATAATTTACACTGTCTATTCAGTTTTATAATATGGAGAAGATATGTTGTATATAATTACGACCAATTAAAAACTTTAGGATGGTATCTTGATATTTTTAATTTATTACTAAATTGAACAGACATCACTCCCATCAATACATCAATCCATTTCATACATCATGCTTAAAATAACAATTTATTTTCATAAAAAGGTTCTTTCTAAAGCCAAAAATTGCACATAAATTTGAAATATGTAATTGATATGTAACGAACGATGTTATTGTCCCTGATTATAGGAAATTTTCCCATTAATTTAAGTTTCTGTTATGTATTTCGTTCGTTTGTTTCCATAAAACAACGCAACATATGATATAAAAGATATGAAGAGAATTATGCCTACATTTTTCAGAAAAAGCCTCTGTTCTTAAGGGATTGATATTCAAAAACAGATATGAATTCGATATTAAATTGCAACATGTGTTTACATTTATATATTATAACTGTTTTTATTATTTTATAAGCGTTTTTAAGAATGTTATTCATAAGAGTTCTTAATATTCTTAAATTCAAATATTCCGAAAAATGAACAAGGTACTTTATTGTCAAAGGAAATAACTGTTTTCTACCAGTATTATTCAGAAAACCTCTTATAGATCTTAAAATGATCTAAAAATGCAATTAGCAAAGAAATCACAAATTGACTGAAATTTGACTCTTTTCAAAACTAAACAAACAATTCGTAAGAAATGGTTTTAGAATTTTTAGAATTTTTGCACTTGCTGATAAAGTAGAATGTCAATAACGGAGTTTTTTTTATTTCTATAAAGATATAAAACGAATATAGAAAGAATTATGAAAAAGTAACGGAACAATACTAAAATACTGAGATAAATCTTTGCAAATCATTTGTACAAGAAAAGAACTTCCGAATATATGATAATTGTGCACATTATTGTTATAACTAACACCCAAAAATATATTTTACATATATTTTATTTAGAAGTTTTGATCAAATAACTCGTGTGTGAAATTTTTGAAAATATCAAGTATTAAAAGATTTTTAAGATTTGTGAAATAAAAATAAATTATATGTACGAAATTAGAAAAGTACATCGATATTATACAACCAAATAGAAATAAAAATAAATTAATAATTAAAAAGTATAAATCATGCCAAACAATATATGCTCAGCTTACTGGCTACTGCAATATTGAATATTGAAATTCAAGAATTTTTCTGTTATAATAGTGAAATTTTAAACTGACAAGAACAGAATAATATTGTTGCGTTCGTCACCATTCAAATGAGTTGATGGAATTGGATCACAGTTTTGAGAAAAAAAATTTTTTTTCAAACATTACCTTATTTATTGGCTTTTATAACAATCAATTTGTTTCTATTTAACCAGCAATTAAAAATATATCAAACAAATAAATTGGTTTTTGAGTTACAAAAAATCACTTTAAATAAATTTATTCGCTTTCAGAATTCATTTTCTCAAATACCTTCTAACACATTTCTCTTGACAATTACTCTTTCAAGAGTATAAGTTTCCTACAGTAAAAATTCATTTTACTATCGGAATTGGGAATAATTACAAAATAATTAAGTTGTCAAATGAAAAAATTTTTATGGTTTCAAATTATTACAACTCATAATTAAATCTTCAATAATTAGAATGATCTGTGTTTGATATAATAATATTTTTGTATAAATACTGACTGATGCTTAAATTGTTGTATAAATTTATTTTTATAAAAAATGTTTTAAACATTGACGTTACATTTAATTCACAAAGGGAATATCGAATTTTTTTCTCCCTTTTCTTTTCGTAATACCTTATTTTCTTGTGGAAACTTTTTTAGAAAATACTTCAAAGTTGAAAAAATGTCTTACCATAATTAATTAAGTTATCCGACTTGTTAAATTGTAGCTTAGCTTATTCACAATTTTCCCCAATTTTTAGTGCATTCCAATGTACAATGAAACTTGATGGAATACTCACCTACAAAAAAAGAAAAAAAAATGTTAAAAACAAACTGTGTAACAAGGAATCATAATAATTTACAACAATTATAAAGAAACATACAAACTAGATTTGTGACCGATTATAAGGTTTAACATTCCAATTTAAAGTGCACAATTTGTAAGTATTTTATAATTTTTTTCAGTAATTCTATACTTGAATGCTGCTATAATCTTATAACTCACTCTAAATTTTTTTAAAAAAGAACTACTAATATGAAAAAGTGGTATATTTTCAATAAATTACAAATCTAAGCCTTATTTAAAATTATTGTCTGGATACATTGGAATAGAGAATTTTTTTTATTACGGCAGCAATTCAGAAATATATTCAATTTCTTAAAAAATATTTAAAAACAAAAGTGTTAATATTTAATTTTAAAATTTCGTAAAATGTTGATTTCCTTTAAGAGCAAATTAGTCGATGAGATTAGAGTATTAAAAATGATGATAATATTCAAAATTATTGCAAAATTAATGTCTTAGAAGATGATACTAATTTAGCTAATTTCTCCCATGATTTTTCATTCATAAATATTTGTACATAAAGGAAAACCAAAGAAGATATATCAGTTTCCTTAAAAATAATGGTTTCAAATTTAAAATAAAAATTTAATTATTTTTTAAATATATAATTAATTTAATTATAATCATAAAACATAAAATAATTAATACATTTTATATAATATATTAATTAATTGAAAAGTTAAATTCATTTATAGTCCTATCTTCCTTGCTTAATCATTTACTTCATTGCTGTATAAATTAATTTATTCTCTGCTTGTGGGTGTTCCATCGGTAGCTCATTAACAAATAATCTTCACAAAACTGATCTATAGAAAACTAGAAAATACCTCTGAAGACAGTTTTACTCTGTTATTTTATTGTGCCATTGCATGAATGCTGACTAGACTGATTAGTAAGGATGAAAAAGAAGAAAAATAGGTAATTCCGTTGCGAATGTAAACGAAAATTCTTAATTTCAATTTTTTCAAAGGAACACTCTTTCACTTCACCCTGAAAATCCTTGTTTATAAAGACATTTTGATTTTTTTCAAACCTTGATATCAAAGGTAATTATATGATGAATTTTTATCATTGTAACAGCAATATATTCTTAAAAAAGTAAATTGTTGACCAATCAAAGAAACCCTTGTAAGATATGAAATTTCTGGAAAAAAACTATTTAATCAATTCGTTGAATAAAAATTTATTATGCTTTTACACTTGGAGTATTTAGACAGATATCGAATTTTTTATCATAATTTAACATTTGGACTACTTTCCTGTTCTCCCAAATGAAGCCTTATACAAACTAAAGAATATTTCAGTCCTGATAGCATATTCAACTTACATAAGGATCTTGAAGTCGAATAGAATTATAAATCACAATCATTCATAAGAACATTTTAATGCCTACATCCAATCAAAAATCCTCCAAAACATCTCTACTATAACTTTATGCCTTTTAAATAAAATAGTTTATTTTTCATAATTTAGTTGCAATAATGTGTAGAATAAAAAAAGAAAATATTTATGTTGTAATTATGTCCCTTAAGCGAACCCCTTTCTAATATAATACACAACAATAATTATTATTATCTTTCATAAATTACTTGTTAGTCATTAAATGCATTCGTGTGCATGAAGTAACAGATACATATTTCATCGGACCAACCATAAAAAACGTTAGAAAGGACATGAAATTTTAGAAACAGTTTCATCTTCGGTCCTGAAATACGTCTCCTAATGATCGTTTGCGTGTTGAGAGAATTGGGTGTGTCGGTCTTTTGGGATACGTGATATATACTCTGGTAACATCATTAAATGGAAAATCACTCATGCAACTGGTCCAGCAACAGATTTGAGACTCGTTTTCGTTTTCGAATGTCTCCTTTCGTCAAGATAACTGTACATGTTTGTTCATTTGGATGTAGATATTTTGCAGATGGTGATTTTGATCACAATGGAATCACTTTATTATAACATGTCTTCTCCCATATACATAATATCAAATCACTTTCTAACTTCATTGCGGTTCTGACAATCACTGACTAGAACATAAATTTGAAACTCATTTCAGTTCTGAAATGTCTCCTTCCGTCAAGATAAATGTAGATACTTACTCATGTGAAAATAGATATTTTACTGAAAGAGATTTATTATAACTTGATTGGCATTTTGCGTATAATACCAGTTCTAGTTTTGACTCTATTGCACTTCTGATAATCGCAGATACGATTGGTCTAGACACAGATTTCAGACTCGTTTTGATTCTCTAAATTTTAGATTACCTCCTTTCGTCAAGATAACTGCACATGAATATACATTTGGAAGCAGATATTTCATTGAAAAAAGTTCTTTATCATACAGCTGTTATAGCCTTATTTGAATCATATTCCCAACATCAGTTTTATTGTTGACTGCATTGCATTTCTTACAATCACTCATCAAACTTATCTAGATACAGATTTATAACTCGTTACGGTCTAAGAATGTAAACATAACTATCAGGATATTTGCTCATTTGAAAGCAGATTCTTTGCTGAATGTGATTTTGTTTTAAAAAAAGTAATTGTTTGAAATGTGAAATGCCTCATGTGTACAATACCAAATATATTTTTAACTTCATTACATTTTTGTGAACTACTTATAAAATTGGTCGGAAAAAAATTTGAGACTCACTTCAGTTCTTTAATTTTTTTCTTTCATCAATATAACTGTAGATACTCGTTCATTTGGTTACAAATATTTTGTTGAAAGTAACTTATGTCACAATGGAGCTGTTATAGTATGATTTGCATCATGTGCACAACGCCAGTTCTATTATTGACTTCATTGCATTTCTTACAAGCACTCATCAAACTGATAGAAACACAGATTTCTTACAAGCACTCATCAAACTGATAGAAACACAGATTTATCACAAACTTAGGACACGTTATGGTCCTCGAATATAGGTATAATTCTCAAGATAACTGCAGATATTTACTCATTTGATAGCCGATATTTTACTGATGATGACTTTGCTCAAAAAGTTAATTGGTTAAAACGTGACATGCTTCATGTGTACCAAATATATATTTTTACCTCTATTTAATTTTTAAGAATCACTTGTCCCACAAGGGCACTTCAAAAATGATGATGAGAAGTATCCAGTAAGTTGTTTGGTTCCCACCGTCCTGGTGGGTACAGAAAAGGCTGGAGGTTGGCTACCTACCATCGATGACAGGAACGTACTTCAAAAGGGAAGGATTGTACCGTGATCGGTAATAGTCCTTAGTGCTCCCTACAGTGTTGCTGTCGAAGTGGTTCGATCTGTCAGTTTTTATCGTGTGCCTTAGGGTGGGGCGGAGTATTCAATTCGCGATTTTAAGAATCACTTATGCAATTGGTCCATAACATATTTTAAACTCTTTTCAGTTCTCAATTTTTTTTCATCAAGATAACTGTAGGTACGTGTTCATTTAGAATCAGGTATTTTGATGAAGGTGACTTTGGTCACAACTCCATTAATTTATTACAACTTTACTTATCTCATGTATACCGCGCCAATTGTTCACACCTTAGAAATAAACCACTACACAGTGCATATTTAAATATGGTATTAATAATTCTAACAAGATTTGGACTAATATATCTTGTATCTTGTAATGCTAAATGGAGCAGAATGCATAGAATAGACTATCCGAGAAAGAATGATTTAGTTCCAATATATGTGAGGATTCATACAAATATTACCTCATCCGATCGCTTGATCATTTCGTGCATCTATGTTGCTGCGAATAGCAATATATATAATACGATAATCTACAAATTGTTATTTCGCTCCGAACTTTATGTTTTCCCATAGAAGGTATGACTAGGGATCAGGAGTAATAATGCTATAATGTCTCAAAGGAATCTATTATTGATTTGCGATTTCTTATTATCATATTCGAAGTACCCACCGGAGGTTTTATATGAGAACATGTTACCTTTTTGGAGCATTTCTAAGGGAAACTGGCCTACATCATTAATTCTGCAGCAATCAGCTTGATTTAGTAACAAATGTTTCACTCATTCACTTTTCGGTTTACTCATTGTTTTAATCTTTTATCCCGCGATTTCCCGTGGGTTCCACGGGCAACGTAAAAGTAACAAAGTTTCAGCAACCCGCAATCTTCGCGGGGATGCATATTTTCGTCTATTTAGCTGTGCAACCCGTTCTTTTCCCGCGCATGGTGCAATTTTGGTTTTCTGGTTTCATTCAGGTCTGGGTTAACAGATAGAGTTAGTTGTCCATGGTTCTGCGAAATATGCAGGCATGTTTTACAGCATTTTGCGGGCTCTTTACAAAGCTCAAAGATGTCCACCAGTAAACGTTTCGCAATTTTTGAACCTATTTTGATAAAAGAATTACGCAGCGAGAGGTTTAATAAGCCCATAATTTCCCCCCAGTTCATTTTTCTCAAACATGATCTATATTACATAGTTACATGAGTAATAGTTAGCATGACGTATTAAATATCAAATCTAGTTTCGCATGTCACAAAATTGTGACACCCTTGATTTCCTCAATGATTCGAACTTTCGCAGAGAAAAAAAAATACTAATATAACTCTTACATATATAGAAAAATAAAGCTCATTGCATTGAAACAACATAAATATTTTTGCTAGGAAGATATTCTGAAACCGTTTAATACCAAAAATTTACAGTTTAAAGTTAATTACAATAGTTATTTAAATAACCTCCTAACTGAATAAAATATTTCTTTTCAACAGACAAAGCAGAATAAACTAAATTTTAACTAGACACTAACATTTTTAATTCTATTTAAAGAGCTGAAATATTAAATAGTTTATTTTAATTCCGGAATCAATAAAATTCTCATTTTCAAATACATATTTCGAAACTTTTATCGGTTATAATGCAAAATTCAGCAATTCCAGACTAAGTTGCTAAGCCCGGACTTTTGTTAAATCGACGTTTTAAAGCTTGGCTTCAACGCTGTGTTTGAAAAGACAAAGTTAATTACTTGTTTCGCCAGAGCTTCCAGTGAAATTAATGCTGCACTGTAACACTAGCCCGTGGAGAAAGCAGCTTTCATTTTAGAAGATAGATAGCGAATGTCTAACCTTCCATCAATTTTCAAGAGTCTTTAATAAAGTTTCTGTTTTCCTATCCAAAATAAGAGGAAAGTTAAATGAATCACGTGTGAAAATTTAAAAAATACCCTGACGTATTTTACGTAATGAATTTAAGTACAAAGATTTATTTTAAATCATGTTATAACCGAACCAGATATGTAATACTATGTGTAACAATAGAGAATTATTATTTTTAAATTACCCATGAAATAAATTGTCCATAAATAAAATGGCTAAATTTGATTTTTTAAACTCTATTTTTCTTTGCAAAACCAGCTCGCAACTTGTTCCAATGTTAACTGGTAAAGAGGACATCTTTGTAGGATGTTGTTTAGAAAACAAGATGATTTGAAAGTCCGAAACTTTTTGAAAAATTAATAATTTGCAAACAAATGAAAATAGTGATACCGTTACCTGTAAAAAAATAGAACTAAAATTATTGGTAGAATAGTACACAGAAGACACGTTATTTAAAGTGAGACGAAGAATATTGTAAAGTATTGCAAATGCTCAATACATTTTTTTCTATTCGGAAAAAGTTGTCAGATGAAGAGCAATAGTTTTTTCATTGGGATAAGAAATATTTGATTATTCAATTTTACCATCATGAAATAATGTTCAATGCTACAAAAAGTTATGATACATCATCTGATAATTGAGATTTTCAATGTAGAATGATAAATATTTTCTTTATACTATTGCATTTTCAAATCTTTACTCTGTTTTATCGGCACAAAATATCAAAAAATAGCATTACGATATTACCTAGCATGGGTATTTCATCCTATATAACGCATATAAGATAAGGTCGTCACTTCATTCAATAACGCATCACTTTGTAAACTACAGAACTATGTAATGGCTTGAAAAGTGAATTGTGTTACCAGTATGAGAGGACTCTATATTTAGATTGTTTTAACATCAAACAGTGCTTTATACTACCTATTCCTTGAAGTTGCATAGTTAGACTTCGGAAAAGCTAGCATACTTTACTACAAGATATACCTTAGTATTTATATAAAGTAACCTCTTCCATTTAAAAAAATCAGCTGATTCTTATTCATTTGCCTTGTTCTTATTAATTCGTAAATAATTTTGAGTGGGGAAAAAGATAAAATGTTCTAAATAGAATATCAAGAATTCAAAATCAATCAATAGCATTAACTAATTTATTTAGTTACTAATAATACTGCAAAATAAATATTTTCTCCTGTTTAATAAAAAGTCCATGTTATTTTGCAACCAGGCCCATGAAATAGCATGATATTGTACCTTGGGATAGTGTGTGAAAAGTATAATTACTTTCTTTCCAAATTCAATATAATTAATTTGAAATTTATAATACATTTCTTACATAGTTTACTTTAATAAAGTTTGAATTGTACATTATCACACATTATCAATTTTTTAAAATAAAGTACAGCATTTATTTTGTTACACATTTAGGTATGTTACAATCAGTTTCCAATGAGTAAACTTTTCTCCTAAGGTCAGTTTCTTAACTAAAAAAATAATAAAATAATAATAATCTTGACATTTTTTGGTATTTTCGTTTTAATCTTTTCTGGAATAAAACTATCTATTCACGAATTATTGATTCTTCGTTATTTTTGATTTTTAAATCTTATTTTCCTGCATAGGCCTTCACTAGCCTTTACAGCAGGTTTTCTTGACTGATGTTGGAAAAACAAAAAGTGTTAATTAAATTTAAACAAATGAATGAAATTCTTCAAGTCCTACTTGAGCTGTAAACCGTTAACTTCTTTTTAAAACTGCAAATAATAATAATAATAATAATAAAACCGACTTGCACGGCTTTGCAGAATATATTTTTGCAAATCCCGAGTATCTTAAATCTTAGACGTACTAACCAAGAATTAAATGGAAAATATCAAATTAATATCTGTACATCAAAGTCTCTAGTTAACAGTTATTACTAATGGATCATAATCTATGTCCATAATTATAACTGAAATGATACTTAATACTTAAGAGGGTGTAAATTCATTTAGAAAATCGTTAACAACAGTCTGTTAATTTTGCTATTTTGAAATGCACTCGTTCGAATGATCTTTGAATTATAATGCGCATTCAATTATCATATTAAATCTGTAAATTATTTGACAGAGGGTGTGTGGAACTGAAGTTTGCAGTTCTTTGTGCTTTAGGTGTGGCAAATGCATTTTGTAAAATTCTGCCATTAGTGTAATCATTATTATTCATCAGTGTGAATTACTTTGCTGACAAGATATTCCGAAAAGCAAGCAATTGCCACGCATTAGTGAAGATAGTTTAGATTACTAATTATCCAATCGCCTACGAAAGGAATTATTAAAATACAAATAAAATATATTGTATATTCAGAATAAAAGAGTAGTTATTTTTATATGTTTCACACTACAATTATGCAGTTTTTATCTATTTTTTTTTTCATTTTCAGAAACAAGCGCTATTTTCCGATTTTGTTATGTTGGAAGTACACTGTATATGTTATTACTATCTTATATTGATTGTATGGTGTATATGACTGTATACAGTCATTCTTTTACAGTTTCATAACACTTTCGGTTATATTTGGGCTTAGGAAATAAGTAATCGGCGTTTGTGATGCCGTTTTAAAAATATTTTAATGCAATAAAATGTCCTATGATTAATTTACAGTATCTCAAAAGAAGAGTTGTGACTTGATATATTTTGTTGACTAATATATTATTTTGAATCCTAACTGTTTCTTTTTTAACTAAGAAAATCCCAATGAAAGAAAAAGTTTGTTTTTATTAATTTAGATAATGCCTGTAAGTAAATGTGCATTGTTGTAAAAGTCATCAATTATTATTTTTTATTGAAAAGATTACATACCTCTTTAAAATTTTTACAGCAAAAGTGAGAAGCTTGTTTTTCATTTTTAAATAAAACAATTAAATTCAGTTTAAATCAATAATTTCTTACTATAACTCAATGGGAATATTGCAGAACACAAAGGAAATAAATGTCCGTAGCTCCAGAGAAATACAGTAATGCAAAGAAGCATAAATATTTAGATAAACTGTATGGTTTTTGAAGATTAAAAAAATATATTTGCTTATATATGTGCTAATATATAAAAATATATGAGTTTTCAAGATGGAACAGAATGCTTTTCTAACACTCTATGCCAAGCACGCTTAAAAATAGTTCACTTGATTTGATTTGATTGACATGAGAAAATATTCATTTGGTCAGATGTCATAAATTCATGGTAAGCAATTATTGTCCAGTTTTATCGTGCATATAAAACCGACTTTCTCATCAAGTTTCTAGAAAACCATTTGATCTCCTATTCTGTCTTTTGGAATCTTTTGTGAACAGCTTCATCACTAGCATAAACATATTAAAAAATTATTAATTGTTTATTACAGTTTAGTAATGATTTTTAAATGAAAGTTTTACCCATTTATGAATCAGGATGTTCCAACCAAAATGGAACGCTATTTTTATGAAAATCATTGTGATTCTGTTCAAATGGAATTTCTATCCATATGAGAATAATTTTGTTTCAAATTAAACGGAAATCTTATCCATACAGCGATTATTGCGATTCAATTGATTTGTAAATTTTCTACTGATGTATTGGCTGAAAGGTGGAGTCTTTTCCTAGTGTAATAGGATCCCAAGATAAAAGAAAATCTGGATTTCATCGATTATCTAAAATATATTGTATTCAAATGAAATTTCTAGATCTGGCAATTTCTAGACCTCTTCTTACTGTCAGCATACATCAATTTCTTTTTAATTTGGTGCACAGTGACAATAAGAAGATTTTTATTTCAAGTTTCAGATATCCTCTTTTTATTGCAAACTGAAGAAGTTTAAAACATTTAATTAAGAAACAACAACGGAGAAACTATGTGTGGACATTTTTAAATAACCATAATTACCCGCATATCTACATACATTTATAATAAATAGTTTTAATCCAATGGATCCAAAAATCAAAACATTTCAGAAAACACAATAATAAAAACAAGAAACATCCATCCTAAGCAATTATCTAGGTATAAGAATTGGTTGATAAGGTATCTGCTTAAAGACTATAGAGTTCCTGACTCGAAACTCGATTTCCGAAATGTGAGGTAGGTAGAAGATTAAACAGATTTCATGGAAATAAGGAGGAAATATTTAGGTAAAGGATTGTTGCCTCCTATGTCGTCTTCTGTTGAAAGTAATGTGGTACATACTAAAATAATCTTAAGATAACTTTGAAAACTAACTATTAATCTAAATAAAGACATATTTGCATTAGTTAGCAAAAGTTTCACTTTATTGGATCATTAGAGACTACTTAATTTCGTATAATAATTTAACAGCGGAAGCTGAGTGCCTTTCTGACAATTATCCATCTACTAATAACGAATGCCTCTCACTAAAGGAGGGCGACTTTTTTGTAATTAATTCGTGATGTGGTACACAAAAGGTTAAGTGAACCAGAGAAACATGCTTGCTCAATCTCGTCCAACATTAAATAAGTATTCACGCTCCTTTAAACTCTTTTCAATATTTCATCGCTTATCTGGTCGAGGCCATTGTTTGCATAGGATTATTGTACGAGGGGAAATATTAAAAGTGTATCCTGGAGCGGGGCGTCATACTCTTTGGCACGTTTAGGTTCAACCATTGAATCTCATCTGGGCTCTGTCAACCCTTGGTGAAATTTTAATGCGTTTTCCTGTGATTGATCGCTTAGCAGTTGACTCGTTTCCAAAACAGTGGATGTCGAGAAATAGCTGGGATATACGAGCCGTCTGGGTCACTGTTGTCGCAGGACGTGAAGCGTGCGAATTAACCTGTCAAAAAATGAGTGAGCTGCCCAGAACAAAAGTGTGCACGCCGCGGAGTGGCTCACTATTTTCGGACTCAGCCGTATTAATCGACAGTTTTCTTTTGTCTACGGAACGGATTTATGGATCGAAGAGAACGATAGTGTGGTTCTTTGCCAATGAAAGGAAATTGTGACTTAGGATTTTTTTTAAAAGGAAAATACTTAAAAGAAATAAACGATATTTCAAACTTTTATTGGATTTTCATCTTATACTGTCATTTTATTGAAAATTCCGAATTGTTTTTACATATTATAATATTTAGAAGAAGTATTCATTTCATGCTTCATAATATTTTAACATTAATTAGAAAGGTAATAATATTAAAAAAAGTACTGTCACGTTAAATAAAACAAAACAATCACCTAAACAAATATGTTATTTAGAGTATTTGGATCTTAGCATTCATACCAATTTCTTAAGATGACGTATATTTATTCATAATATTTCCTTATGATTATTAACGATTATTCTTCATGATAATTTTTCTTTTGAAATTGTTCTTAAATGTAAAGTTCTTACTGCGTATATTATAATAATTTTTTATTTCATATATCTGGAATAAGAATTTGTATGATTATACATTATAAAGATAAGAACACATAAATTCACGTGAATCTAAATAAGAGTCCTGAGATCACATAAAGTTATCAGTATGAATTCAGATAAGGATCAACGCGAATCTAAATGAGAACATATATGTTATCTAAATGAATCTAGATAAGAATCAACACAAATCTAGATCAAAATTCATTTGAAGTTTAGAATGATGCGATACGCCGGGCAGTAGCTCCACTCAATATTTTAAAGATAAAGTATTTATAAGCAATCTATATGACATTCTTAGAAATTAATTTCCTTTTTAGAGGCACCCCCCCCCCTAAAAGAGTCCTAGTTGAAAACGAATCCTTGATGGTAAATTTTGAAAATGATTGACACCGGCCATAAAATGTAGCCGATGTTATTTCCTACAAAACTTCTAACTATATGACTCTCGTCCCATAAAGCAATCTAGAAAAATCATTAGAATAATCCATTAATAAATTATTTTCAGTATGCTACAGACTCAGTGGAAGCTCAAGTATTATATCTACGCAATTTGATAGCTCTCCTAATAATTTTAACTAAATAATCCCAATTCGGAGCCAATTTCATAAAATACAATGAAATGAACAGCTTTTTATAAGAACATAAATGCTTTCTGACGCTTGAACTACTAAATCTATGTCTGCCATGCTGCTATAAATGGTAGCGTAGGAGAGGAAACGACGCCCTCGACATACTTTTCGTTCCCTTCCACCCCCGTTGTCATGATTGGTTTAACAAGATAAAAATTTTGCCTGGAACAAATCTCCATGTTTCGAACTTTTCTAAATCCTATAAAAATATGTTCCGAACTGTGTCTCTATGCCTATTTGTGAACATGATAACTCAAAACACTTTGAGTGAAAGGTACGAAATTTTGTACTTGGACTTTAAAAAAATGTATAGATTTTTTTCTCAAATTTTGAACGAAATATATTCTGATGAAGTCTATCTATCTGGCTGTTCAATTACAATTGACCGTGATAATCTCAAACTAGACAGATAAAATTTGATGGACAAATTTAACTTTCGAAACATAGATTCTTATCAAATTTTGAGTTAAATTTGTCAAAGAGACGACCATCAGTCATTCTGTTCTTTCTCGTACTTCTAAACTCATAAATACAATGACTTAAGTAAATCAGAGAAATTTGGTACGCGAACTTCGATACAAAGCTATAACTATGGTATTAGTTACAATCAAACTATAAAAAAAGTGTCTATTCGTACTATAGATTCAGTAAAATTGTTAAATTGATGCTAAAGATCTATATTTCGTAACTTTTGTTCGGAAATGTCCTGCCAGACTTTTGTTGTCTTTCCGAAGGTCCACAATTTTACATGAGGAAGGGCGAGTGATGAGAGCTTTATTAGAGAGAATTCAATATAGTTTTGGAAAGATCATTAAAGCTAGCGTTTTAAAAAATAATA
>JAPMOR010111020.1:0-14271 GCA_026543865.1 Argiope aurantia | reverse complement strand
TGAAGGAGATGCGGTATTAGCTAATAATTCAGTTTGGAAAAGATTTCGATTTACACCTTTTCATTTTGAGCTCTGTCTCACGTCTAACTTTTAGTAAAGGGGAAATAAAGGAAACCCTATTTCAACCAGGAAACTGTTGGAAGAAGTAGGATACAGAAGAATAAGTTGTGTACTTTGTGGTGCTGTCCGCCCCATCCACCCTCTTAAGCACACATAAAGCACGTGACGGAGACTTAAACTAACAGTTTTTACATAATTAACCTACAGCCTACCGTTACTAATACGCAAATCTACCCGAAACTTCCGTCTCATTTTAATACTTTGCACGGGAAATGACCTTAGAAGAAAGGCAAATGAAAGTAATTAAAATTAGAGTACAATAACCTAGAAGATTGAAAGCGGCTATTTAAGAGTATTCTGCCTGTAAGAAATCTAAACATGTAAATCTTTTCCTCGTTTTCATTTATGAGAAAAGGGAAAGTGTCAGAGACCTAAAATTTGTCAAAGGGGAAAATTTATATCCTACTTGTCAACTATGCCCCTCATATTTTCTAACAACTATTGTTCTAATACTCCCGTAATCATAAACATAAACTGAAGGAGATGCACTATTAGCTAATAATTCAGTTTGGAAAAGATTTCGATTTACACCTTTTCATTTTGAGCTCTGTCTCACGTCTATCTTTTAATAGACGGGAAATAAAGGAAACCTTATTTGCACCAGGGAACTGTTGGAAGAAGTAGGATACAGAAGAATAAGTTGTGTACTTTGTGGTGCTGTCCGCCCCATCCACCCTCTTAAGCACACATAAAGCACGTGACGCAGACTTAAACTAACAGTTTTTACATAATTAACCTACAGCCTACCGTTACTAATACGCAAATCTACCCGAAACTTCCGTCTCATTTTAATACTTTGCACGGGAAATAACCTTAGAAGAAAGGCAAATGAAAGTAATTAAAATTAGAGTACAATAACCTGTAAGATTGAAAGCGGATAGTTAAGAGTATTCTGCCTGTAAGAAATCTAAACATGTAAATCTTTTCCTCGTTTTCATTTATGAGTAAAGAGAAAGTGTCAGAGACCTAAAATTTCACAAACGGGAAAATTTTTATTCTACTTTTCAAGTATGCCCCTCTTGTTCTCTAACAAATATTCTTCTAATAATCCCGAAATCAGAAACATAAACTGAAGGAGATGCGTTATTAGCTAATAATTCAGTTTGTTAAATATTTCTATTTACACCTTTTCATTTTGAGCTCTGTCTTACGTCTATCTTTTAGTAAAGGGCAAATAAAGGAAACCTTATTTGCACCAGGGAACTGTTGGAAGAAGTAGGATACAGAAGAATAAGATTTGTACTTTGTGGTGCTGTACGCCCCATCCACCCTCTTAAGCAAACATAAAACATGTGACGGAGACATAAACTAACAGTTTTTACATAATTAACCTACAGCCTACCGTTACTAATACACAAATCTACCCGAAACTTCCGTCTCATTTTAATACTTTTCACTGGAAATGACCTTAGACGAAAGGAAAATGAAAGTAATTGAAATTAGCGTACAGTAACCTGTAAGATTGAAAGCGGATAGTTATGAGTATTCTACCTGTAAGAAATCTAAACATGTAAATCTTAGCCTCGATTTCATTTACTAGAAAAGGAAAAGTATTATACCTAAAATTTCCTAAAGGGGAAAATTATAATCCTACTTGTCAAATATGCTGCTCTTCTTTTCTAACAACTATTATTTTACTTCTCCCGAAATCATAAATATAAACTGCAGAGATGCGTCATCAGCTTAAAACTGTGTTTGGAAAGGATTTCTTCTAGCACCTTCTCGTTTCGAACCCTGTCTCATGTCTATCGTTTAGTTCCGGGGAAATGAAAGAGACCTTATTTTCACCAAGGAGCTGTAGAACGAAGTGTGATAAAGAAGAATAGGTTGTGTTCTTTGTAGTGCTGTTCGCCCCATCCACCCTCTTAAGCGCACACAAAAAGGACGTGACGGAGACATATAAAAACAATTTTTACTTAAGTAACCTACAGATTACCGTTTTTAACACACAAATCTACCCGAACCTTCCCTCTCATTTTAGTACGGGAAATGTCCTTAAACGAAAGGCAAATTCTTACTAAAACCTGTAAGAGTGAAAGCGGATTGTTAAGAGTATTCTGCCTGTTAGAAATCGAAACATGTAAATCTTAGCCTCGATTTCATTTATGAGAAAAGGGAAAGTGTCAGAGACATAAAATTTCCCAAACGGGAAAATTGTAATCCTACTTATCAAATGTGCCCCTCCACTTTTGTAACAACTATTATCCCACTATCCCCGAAATCATAATTATAAACTGTAGGAGATGTGTCATCAGCTTAAAACTGCGTTTGGAAAAGATTTCTGCGAGCCCCTTCTAGTTTTGAACCCTGTCTCTCGTCTGTCTTTTAGTATCGGGAAAATAAAAGAGTGCGCTGCCTGCGAGAAATCGTAACACTTAGAAAAGTGGAAGTGGAAGATGCCGAAAATTCCGAAAACGGGCAAATGAGAGTCCTGCGTTTCATATATCCCTCTTTTTCACTCACTACTAATCTTCTACTACTCAAGAAATCATAAATAGAAACTTTAGGAGATGCGCCGTCAGCTTGAAATTGTGTAGGCTGAAAATTTCTACTAGAAAATTCTGCTCATTTTGCTCCCTGACTCAGTCCTATCTTTTGATACCGAGGAAATGAAAGAGACTTTATTTACACCAAGGAACATTTCATTGAAGACTATTACATATTGAAGAAACTAGATAAGCTGCAATAAATAATAATATAACTTATATTGTAAACACTTAGTCAAAATTTATCGATCACCTTTACTAATAGTTTCTTCATATTCTGGAGAACTATAATTGTCAGAGAAAAGGACAGTGAAATAAAATGTAAATTATTGGGTTTATTAATTGCATAATTTTTTTTAGTTAGCTAATCTTTTTTTTTTTTTTGTAATTTTTGTAATTTTGTTTACTTGTTTCTTACAACAAATTGTCTATACCTGTAATAATTTTTACGAGACCTCCAGCAAATGAAAAATAATTCAGTCTAAATTAATGCATCAATATAGAAACCTAATTGATCAAAATGAGTAATTTTACTGGTGAATTTTGCTGAATGCTTTAGAGTATCGCCTTTCTAAGAATACATGCTTTTAGCCACTAGTGACTTCACAGCATGTCGATAAAACAAGATGCACTACAGTTGATTTGAAAAATAAAAAGAATTCTATGGTCATATACCCTTAGTTTATATTCCTTAAATACCTTAAATTTGAAAACTTTGCAAAAAAAGCGAAAGCAATAACATCTCGAGTTCATATAATAATACTTAAAATCATTATATTGCCCTACACTGAATAAGTATTAATTTAAAAAATATGCATAACCTAAGATTCACACCTCGCTCTTTAGTATTATTCTTTGTTTATCTCATTACAAAATACCTTGGATAAGAAATAAAGAGGTATAAGGGAAATACTCGAGTTCTTATTAGTTAGATGTATTGAATAAGGAAATATTACAATTATTACTTTTACTACGATCTTATTGCTAAACTTTAGCAATTAAACTTTAAAAAATGATCACTTATCTTATCGACCGAGATAACCAAGACTGAAAATGGATATCGGTGTGACTTTCTGACCTTCAAAAATAGATCTTCTCAGCAAAGCATCATAACGTCCATTAGCTTGGCATCAAACACCATGAGTCGCAAGTCATCCAACGATAAAGTTCTCTCGTTATAGCAACACCTGGAATGCAATGCAGTAGATTAATCACCTTTTTTGTTTTCAATAGTTGATTGCAGAAATATTCCTTTTTTTTATATCAGCGCAGCATAGTATTGAATGAGCATGCCTAGTCTCGACGAAAACACAAGGTGCTGTTAAAAAATTGATAACCTGAAACTTCATTTTAAAAATCCACTGTAACAGTGGCCTGATTCCATTAGCAAGGTTCATTTACACATATAACTTTGCAATTTAAAAGTTTTTAAATAATATGTATCAAAATTTAACGTTTAAAAATATTTTGTCATAAAATAAATGGACATGAATTTACTTGCAAGATATAAAAATTGGGAAGGTGTAGAAAAGATACGGAAAAGGATTGGCGCATTTTCGTGAGCGTATACAGGTTGACGGGAGAATCCCAAAGTACCAATAACTGACATTAAAAACAGTCAATTCTTCAAAACCAGCTTTTCGTCAAGGGTAGTTATATGTAAAAAAAAAAAAAAAATCTTGTACTTAAATTTAATTCCTTTTTCCGTTTGGTTCAAAGAAATAAAAATATTGTGTTTGAATTCTCCGTGATGCGCTCTCTCAATTTTTATCCAAACTCTGAAGATCTAACTACTTTCGTTTATTCTGTCTGATATTGCTTTATGAATACAATGTCGAGTGTTATAATGATGAAAGTGTAGTAAAAATGAGTAGTTTGACTTCCCAACGAAAGGAAATTTCTGTCCTGAATCTAAAAATCATAGACCACTTGGGTAATTGCTACTTTTGGTCTTCGGAACTGGAAAGAGGAAACGTCTCTTTAGCTACCTTTCATATATTAATCCTTGAAAAAAGTTTTCTTGCAAAGCAAAACGAAGGAAGAAGATTATTTCCAGATTATTTTTTTCATTGGACAGACAAGATACTGGCAATGCCTTTGACCCAACTTATATTTTTCCTAAAGAGCAAACAATCAACAATAGTGGTCTCCCTGAAATTTTATCGCATACTTTCCAATAAAGGTCTTATCTCGCGTTTTTTATCATAAAATTAGGGTCTTCGAGTAAGCCGCGAAATCCTGGCATGGCATTTGTGAACGATGGTTTCGATATATACTTCTTTGGCGTGTATCTAGCATTTTTAGTGAATCTAACGTGTGAATATCCCCTTCGGACTACTTTTCTGTGGCCTATTGACACCAAGTTTAGTCACAGGATAATACACCGAATTTCATTTATTTGGCAATGCAATTATGAGTTATTGCGTTTACATGCATGTGAAAGAACAGACTGACAGACTCGACAACTCTTGAGGAATTTGATTCAAAATGTGATGAGCATCTATATTTTTGATGCGAAACCTATGTATCAAATCTTATCTCCCTAGCTATTTGCACTTTTAATTATCGAATTCACTCATACTCGAACTGCCAAACAGCCAGGTTTCCTCTGAAGAGATTTCGCTCAAAATTTGAAAGAAATCCACAAATTTGGTCGTAATTCCATAAACTAAATTTCTGTTGATACTCAAGATGTTTTTGGGTAATTTTGTTCACACACTGACATACTGATATACGGATAGCACAAATGTGTTTTTAAGACTCAGCGATCTCTAATATGTAAAGATTAGTCAACATTTCAAGTTTGGATTTTTTACGATTACAATACTTTGTTTACGAGAAAGTAAAATTGAATGCGAAAACAAAAACTTAAACTAAGAATTTTCGTATGCACATATTAAATTTCTAGCAATGTTTCCAAATCAAAATATCGAAAAATCGAATAAAATACAATATTTGTCTAGGACAACGTCAGGAAACAAATATAAGTATGACAGATATAAATATATACAAATAAAAGCGTCTCACATGAAGCAGTAAAGTTTACAGAAGTTTTTAGGCTTACGGAGAATCAAGAAATCTTTAAAAATCTTAAATGAATTGTTTCCAAATAAATTTTCTATAAAATAACTGCTATCTCTATATAATATTTTTACATGCCTCCTTTGAGAAGAGAAGAATACAAACGCTTGAAGATATTTTAAGAGCATTTTCTTGAGAATTTCTTAGAACTAAAAAATTTCACTCTCAACTTTTCAATATGACTAATGAAAAATGATTTCAGAAGTAAATCTCGTCACTGTTGATTTTGGATATTGTTCAAATAGCATAAATTGCATTGTTAACATCGAAACTGAATTAGACATGAAATAATAAAGGATTCACACAATAGTATCACATTCTGTTACATTATATTATTATTTTTAACAATGGAAACATTGTTAAAATGTTTTCTTCTTTTATTTCTTAAGAGGGAGTTGATGGTTAAGTTTCTTTTTTGGAAAGTGATGTTACTAACCAGCTGTTTTACCGGGGATATTGACATCTTTAATTTCAATTAAATAGTTCAGATATTACTTCATATCCATGATTCTGTAAAATTGCCAGCCATTAAAAGTGTGTTACTGTATTTATATTACATATACTCCCCTCATTGTGTTCATAAAAGTATCTAACATAGATCCATCCCATGATATCATGAAGTTATTAAAAATATAAATATGTGATTCATCTATCTTATTAATTTCGCGGTATTTTAACTTTATCTTTTATTTGCTTTTCAAAATGCTGCAGTCGGCTAATATTTTTTTTATTTTATTTTTCTTTTTGTTTTCTTCCTGTTTGGATTATAAGTTTTTCTTTACTATTCACTGTTGCATTTCATAGCGAAAAGTAACCAACTAATTTAGACTTGTCCCCCCCCCCCCCAAAAAAAAAGGCGTCGAAGTTGTTGTGTTAGGCTTGCATTCAAGATGTCGCAGGTCTTGGCGATGTTTCTCTGAAGCAGCTCTAAATTATTTGACATTATTTTGCTTGCTCTTGATTAAACGAAAAGTACCTATCCATGTAAGTGAAGGAGAAATAACTGTAATCCATGTAAGAAAGAAAAAAGAATTTTTACTTTCAAATTACCCTACATAATCTTAAAAATTGTTATTTTCATTTATTATTACTTGTTTTTATACATTCCGATTTTTTTAGTCCAACATTTTCACTCCCCATCATTTTCCTCATATGTGCCACAAGTTCCTCCATTCCAGAATTGCTTTAAATAATCTCAGAAATAATTTGCTAAAGTATTTGTAATGTTCTCTTTCCTTTAGTTAAACTTTAGTAAATTGCTTTATGGGGTTCAATATTATATGAATTAGTGAAAGAGTGACCTTTTTTTGGATTAATCAAAGTTTTGAAACACGAACAAAAATACTTTATGAAGTCTTAGGTTTAGGTTATTTTTTCCAAATTAATACCAAATCAAGCCAAACACAATTTTCCTATAAAATCTGAAATGCATCATCATTATTTTTTTAATCCATTACTATAACAAAGAAAGAAGACACAAATGAATAAATTAACGAATCCACTGAAACCCATTTCTCCCGAATTCCACACATCTAAAGTAAAATGTGTTTCTACTCGAAATTCGGAATTGTGCACATGCCTACGGCAATGATATAAAAGAGTTCACTGCTGACTGGAGCTGTAATGAGGTAATTCGAAAATAAAGATTAGCAAGACATATGCTAGCATCAGCAGGCTATTGAATTGATTTTCTAGTGTTTTATTTGCTTTAGAATTGTATGTATCATTCTATTAATGTGCTTTATATATCTTGAAAGCTTTAATATTCAAGATTTGATGCTAAAGAGGCCATGAACATTAGATTATAAATAAGAGATTCGGTGAAATACAATCAACACTAAAGAATTAATTTTCTTCTTTATTAGCAGAACAATATGATCAAGTAATGAGAAAGTGGGTTTACAGCATTTTCGAAAGAGAAGTCACTATTAGAAAATGGATGACTGGAACAGCTGTATTTTTAAGTGTACTGTGACGCCATTGATTCTGTTAGGAAGGTCCACGTAAACAAAATAGGTATAAGTCATATCACTGACTCTCCGATCCGCCTCGAAAGCACACGGATAAAAAAACTGAATGATTGGACCTCCGCTACAGCAACACTGATGGAACTGCTTTGAGTCCTAAAGGCCCTTATTGGCCACGTTACACGCCTTCCCTATGAAAGTACATCCCGTCATCGATAGGAGAATCCAGACCCCTCACCTTTTTGCGTACCCTCCAGGGCAGCGAGAACCTACCACCTTGAAGGAAACTTTCTCATCCTCATTTCGAGGTGCCCCCCGGGGGAGGATAAACAAAATAGGTATGAATTTTTAAATAACACAGCTTAAATGCATGTCACATTACTTAAAAGCATTTTTTATATATATATATAATTGGTTTGATTTGGTTTAATGGCACAAAGACCAGTTTGGTCGTACTTCGTTAAATGTTCGTTATTTTTTAGATCATAATAAAGTTTTAAAAAATGGTACAGTTTAAAATTAGATCATTTTAAGAAGTTGAATTTCACGAAGGAATGAAAAAACATTGATATTACGTTTGACCCCTATGGTGTCAACTAAATTAACGATATGTGTACCAAAATGGACTTTATTTTTGTAAAAAATGCTTGCATGAACATATAATAGGCTGATGCATACGCTGAAAATATAATACGCAATCAAAATGCAATTGCATACGTTATATAGAGGAGATGAATCAGAGCATAAAATGTGGCGGGGATTTTAAAACGTGCGCCCTATTTTCAATCTTGTCGAAATGAGATTATGTTTCCTGGTAGAGAGGTTATCAAAGCCTTTGATTAAAGGAAGATTTTGTTAAGTTTATTGCTTATCTGTCTATTTCACTTAGACACTTTACCATATCCATTGGTGAGAAATATCCATAGCCTGCAAAGCATCAATTAAAGAAACAAACGTTTCTCGATGTGTTTTTTTTTTAAAGTTTTTGCTGCTTTAATCGCGTTCTCGTTCCAACATGTGCAGGAAACCAACAGCACTTGATTCTGGTGAGATTCGGATCCGTTGCAATGGATGTTGTTGCTATTTTCTTGTGCTCTTCAAAATATGACACTTAAATAAAAGCCGATAAAAAAATTTCTGCTGAATGCGGTGCTCAAGAACAGCTGAAACCCTGGAGTAACACGTTTTTGAATTTTATTTCAAAATATATCATTATTTTAGAAGTTATTGACTTTTTAAGAGTAATTGTTTCAGAAATGCCCTCTTGTATCGGTAGCCAATTTGATGTGTGTTGATCATCTAAGAAACTGTTATCGATATTTGCGTTCGGTGTATAAAATATTTTCAGGACTCGGATACTGTTCTACTCTATCCTAAGATTTCATTATTGCACTGACTCATATTTTAAGAATTTCTTTTGTAAATTTTAAACTTCAATTTATGTAAAGTGCCCATAAATATGTAGAGTATTAGTTGACAACAAAATTGTTTGGAAATTTGGAGTTCTCATAGAGAAATCTAATTAGAAGATTTTTTTCCCTTTAAGTAGTTTATTTGTTGAAAATATTTTTTGAATGAACTTTTATATGGACAGTTTTTTTAATGTATTTATAATAAATGAAATTTAAAATTGGGAATATTTTCCTACTATTTCATTAAAGCTTTACTTTTTGTGGTACTAGAAATTTAAACTTTGTGAAAAAACATTAAAAAAAGGAATCAGACAAAAACAATACGGATGGAGAAAACTAAGCGGATGGTAGCGATATTCTAACTGATGACGAGTGTTTATTTTACTCGCCAAAGGAAGCGGAAATGACAATCCTGATATACCAACCCCAATAAAATGGATTTAATGATCTGTCGCTTAAAGGCTTTAAAAAATCATCGGATTCCGATTCCAATGAGATAATTGAACCGTCAATGCAGGGAGATAGCAAAATGCAAATTGCTACAAAACGATAAAAGAAAAGAAATGTAAAAAGGAAAAAGAGGAAAAATTATATTAAAGATAAAAGACCGCACATTTTAAGTAATGACAAGGAGAAAGAAATGAATGATGGGATAGCAAATGTTAAGAAGACAAGGAATGTGGATGTAAGTAAAAACTAAATAATGCAAGAGGAAAATAAACAACCCTTTGAACCAATGAGAATGAGGGGAACATCTGAAAATATTATCAAGAAATGTAGAATTGAAGATAACGCGGCTGAAGATCTGAGAGATTTATGTTTGAATGTTTTGTTTGAATTTTTCAGGTGCCAAAATAAATTTACCGGAACAATATAAAAATTCTATTAAAACCAGGTCTAACTTTTATTAGATGAATCCAAGCCCCCAAATAATTGTTGGTGCAGCGGGGGAAGAAGGAATTAAATACAACAAAAAATAATTAACCCGAATGGAAAAGATAATAAATCAACACTATTACTAAGATCTAAAGCAATCCTTCCGACACTGTGTTCTTAGAACTATTACAGAAACTATGGACTCATCGGTTGAAATGAGGAGTACATTGAAAGTGAATATTAGTTCAAGAGAGACGAAAATTAAAATTATGGATCTGAAGCCGGCAATGCGAAATGGAATCCTGGTTCTGGTTGAAACATCGGAATTGGTTATGCAATTGCAGATAAAAGATGCAATTAACAGTTATCCAAATCTGCAAAATTTATGTAATTCTACTGCTCTAAAGATTAGAATGCCACAAATCATTGTGTAGAATGTGGAAAAAAGTTAGAGGCACAGGGAGCAGGAGGATTTTTATTTCCTCAGTCAAATCAAACAAAGAAATGACATAACAGGTAACATATTGGAAAAAACGGAGTGGCATATCGACTCACTGGGTTATAACTTTGGACTAGCAAGTTTTCCGAATAATTAAAGATAAATCAAGACTACAATGTGGCTTCAAATCATTTCAAATCATATTAATTAGAGAATTTTCAGAATCTCCTAGATGCTTAAAATATCTGAAACATGGGCATGATCGATTTAAATGTATGAAAAAAGAAAACAATTGCTCCGCGTGCTTGGAATCAATCACATAACTATAAAAATTGCAAAGCAAAATCCAGAATGCCGAAACTGCAAAGTATATCGCAAAAGAACGGACCATTCTTTAACATCAGAACATTGCCCTGTATATATCGGGGGAGAGATCAGTTTATTAAACAGACAAATTATGGTTAATAAGCCCTTCAATACAAATTTTTGGTGAGTTATTCAACATAATATTGGTCGGGGTAAATTTGCGGCAAATGAAATCCCAAATTTGTTGGGGGACAATATTCCCGATGTTTACTTGTTACAGGAACCCTGTACAATTGAAGTAAAAATAATGGGACTTCTCCTGGGATTAAAAATAATTTCTCATCCTTACGGGAAGGCTATAATAGCAGTAAGAAATCAAAAAAATTTCCGTATTGACAAGATTTACGAGTGAAAATATTGCAGGAACCAATTTATCTGTGGAAAATAACGAAATTACAATGGTATCAGCCTACTTCTCACCGCTTCACGATAAGAATGAAATATGCAGACAGCTTGAAAAACTTTTTGAACAACTGGAGACATCATCCATATTCCTAAAGGGAGATTTCAACCTTCATAGTCCTCTGTGGGAAAATAGAATTTCCAATCATAACCACAGGATGAAGTCGGCTCGTTTAAAGTATTCATTTTTAAGAAAACCTTGTTATTTGAAATGTTCAAAACTCATTGCCAACAATGTTTCAATCTGCACGTGTAAAACGCTGGATTGATGTCATTTTATCAACTAAAGATCTGCATTATAGAGAAATAGGTTAGAAGGTAATCCAAGTTACGGTGAGTGACCATGGAGTTTGGATTTTTAAATTAATATAGGTGGAAATGTTTTTTTTTCAGCAGAAATATTTAAACTAAGCAAGAGAAAAATTCGATAAATTAGATAACAAGGGGCTGAAAAATGTGCAAATATAAAAGAAACAATGTAAAGGATAAGAAGGATTTAGAATTATATGTTAAAGAATTTACGGAATTTATGAAGGGAATCAGCCAAATATCAAACAGTAAAGGAACAGACCAACTCAGGTTCCCCTAGCGGAACACTGGAGTGGGGAAACAAAGAACATTGGCAAGAACATTGTGGCACAGATACCAACGATGTAAAAATACTGAAGAGAGAATGAAGAGAAGACAAGATATAAAAAATTGAATCAATAAACTGAGAAGTGTTAAGAAAGAAAAATAGAAAATATTTCGAAAAGTTATGCAGCGAAATAAAGAGAGTAAAGTCTTTAGAACTCCTGTATAATTTAGCAGCAGATAAATAGGGAAGGAAAACAATACTGCTTGGTGAGAAGAAATAGAACGGCACAAAAACTACAAAAAAAAAACTATTGAAACTATTGGGAGAAATCCTTTCAAATAGGAACAGTCCCAACGAGAAAATAAAAACAAGAATAAATTAAGGAAAAATATTGAAGAGTATAAAACAAAAGGAAAGTATTCAAAATAAGTGAAATAACAACTGTTAGCAAAGTGGCTAAAAACAAAATACATGGACTGGACAAAATTCCAATGGAGAAATTAATAGAAAGAATCCAATCGTACCTTTAGAGTTACACAACAAGTGCTTAAGAATTGCGTTCCCTAATCAGTGGAAGGTAGTATCAGTGCAAATAAAATCTTAGAAAAACTTATAACTCAAAGAGTACAACACTTATTAATAGCCCAAATCAGACTACATCATGATTAACATGGTTTCAGATATAATTAATCTTGTGAAACAGTGCAAAATGCTCTATGGAGCAAACTAAAGTGAGCGATGGATGAAAAACTAAAAGCAACAATTATTTCTTTGGATGTATCTGGATCTTTTGGTTCAAATAAGGATGAAAAGCGATTTATATGCCCTTATAAAAATGAACTATCCGAACAACATTTTTGAAGTGATTAAAGTTTATTTAAGTGGAATACGATGTATTTATCAAGATAGTGAGAATAATTGGGAATTTAGAATGGATAGAGGAGTGCCACAGGGTTCATGCCCGAGGGTCGTTTTTCTGGAACTTGGTTATGAATTCTGTGTTTAATATCAATCTTCCGGAGAATTGCTTTATACAGGCTTATGCGGATAATATGTTACGAATAATCTTGAGAAGAATAAAAGATGAATTTGATACTAAAGGAAAACAAATAATTCATAGGCTAATAAAATGGAGCAAACGACATAAACTTCAATTAAAGTAAAACAATTCAAATCCCGATTAAATTCGGATAAATTTCAAAATTAAAATATCCATCTAAATAAAAAATGGGCAATGACAATATAAATATGCTTAATCAAATTAAATACATGGGAGCTATACCGGACAGTAAATTAATATTTACGTCGCATTTTAGTAAGTTTAAGAAAAAAGTGGGTACTTTTCCTTTAACCGAGCGCAAGCGAAAAATCGCCAAATAATGTAGAATTCCGCCACATTTCTTACGCCAAATTCGCGCTTGGTTCACAATTGGCGACATTTGAGCCCGGGTAACGGAAAAGTACCAAAACGTGGATGCATTAACTTTTAAATTAGTGAGATCTGCGGATAAATTTTATAGTAAAAGGAAATACCACCTAAGAAGAATCTACATGGGTGCATGAAGTTAGAATAGGAAACAAATCCTCCTGCAGTAAAGATTAAGAGATGTATTTTGGCAAATTCGAACAATGCCCAGCTGAATAGTTTATTCATAACTATCAAATCAAAATTCCAGATATGGATGGAATAGAAATTTTTACAAAAGGTTCGAAAAGTGATAATAAAGTACGAGCAATAATAGTTTACTTCTATAAGAACGATAAAAAGCGGAAATTTCCGTTAGTCGGGCGCAAATGTCACCAATTGTGAACCAAACACGAATTTGGCGTAAGAAATTCGGCGGAATTTTACATTATTTGGCGATTTTTCGCTTGCACCCGGCAAAAAGAAAAGTAGCTAAAAAGTCTTGTGAAATTATCAAACAATGCCATAAGTTTCAGGCAAAAGTGCAAACTCTAAAAGTGGTCACTGAATAGTGTGAAAGGATGAAGAATGGGTATAAATGCTCAATTTTTATAGATTCTCTGTCAGTCCTGGAAACCATACAATCATCCCACAATTCCAAAAAATGCAAAAATTAACAAACGGATAGAGTTAAATTGGGTTGAAGCCTATATTGAAATATATGGTAATGAAAAGAGGATCAGTCTGAAAAATTGTCGGCACGGCACTGAAAGTGAGCGTTGACATAATTGTCTCAATCAAATGGTGTCTTAAAATGGAAATGAAGAGACGAAATAAATCTACAATAGTTTTACAGATGGTAAATGTCTAAAATGGATGAGAAACTTATGACTTTATTCTTAACCCGGAAATAAAAAAAAGAATATGCCATCCTCTGGTAATCAAAATTGTATTAGGACATGAGCGATTTCCCTCATACTTACAAAGACTTGGAAGAATGCTAGAAAATAAAGCATCTATGGAAGAATTGAAACCGTTTATCATCATTTAAAGGAATGCATAAAAATATCGGAACTAAGAAAGATATTGAGAGTTCAGTATGATGATTTAAGTACAAAACTAACGGCACAAGATAATCTT
>JAPMOR010111019.1:0-15769 GCA_026543865.1 Argiope aurantia | reverse complement strand
TGTAATTTGATTATTACAATTCTTTTTCTTAATTGCAGTGCATAAATGAACAATTACAAAGCTGGAGATGGTTGAGTAACTACTGCTAGAATTGGTTCTAGGTAAACTAAAAAGGCATTAACTCGCTCTTTTTCACGCCTCAAGAATGATATTCTCGCCGAAATAACCCAATGTTAAAAAATGTCGGAAAGTGTTTTAAAAATTAAAGACGATAAACAGATAATTACCTCTTATTACGCTCCAGTAACTGATTTCTAAACTGGTAGAGACAGTTAGTAAATGTATTTTTCTAAATGTTACGAAATTAAACGTTTTATATTTTCCCCGGTCCTGTCATTCATATTTAGTAAAAACGGTTCTTGATACTATAAAATTTTAAAGAATACAATCATTCTTCTACGACTGGTCACTACTGGTAAAGTAATGAGATGTTAAAGACCGATGTTTGAGAAAAATTTTGATACTAAATTAGCTGACTCGAAATAAATCTTAAGGTATCGTTTCCGAATTTAAATTAAGCATTGTATTGCTATTTCAAATTTTTTCTTAAAATAAATTTGGAAGCAATCGCTACTGAAGGTAAAAGCCTGAATCAAACGCCTCAATTTTAATCAGGAAACAATGAAAGTTTTCTTAGCGTATGTTTTAGTGCATCAACGTTTGTTTGTTTAAATGCGACTGATGGTAACTTATAAAGTGTTAGGAGTCCGTAACTTTATTAGAAACGCCAATATTATGTAAATAACAAAATACAATTTTTCCATCATTTAAAGCATTTTTCTCAACTGCAACTTTGTGTCAATCTCCAACGACAAAACAAATAGCTTTTGGGGAATTCTAAGAGAGGGCAATCTGTGTCGTCATTTGAAAACTTATGGAGATGGATTTTTCTTTAACATCAAAATAAAAAGTTACACCCTGCGTAAGAAATTCCAGATGTTTCTTTTGATTGAAAGTTTGGAAGTCAGCAAGTGTCTTAGTGTAAATTCTTAGTGTCTTAGTGTAATTTATTTTGGGACAAAACCTTCCGTTTTCCGATTAGGTCCAAAGTTTGACATAAATCATTATTTTTGTTATGGAGGTTGCATCCTAAATGACGTGTATCTAGTATATTTCATTTATAATTTGCCACTTAATTATAGTGTAGTAGCCATTATACTAGCATAT
Organism: Argiope aurantia; assembly: GCA_026543865.1. Lineage (NCBI taxonomy): Eukaryota > Metazoa > Arthropoda > Arachnida > Araneae > Araneidae > Argiope > Argiope aurantia. The sequence continues at coordinate 14,602 of JAPMOR010111019.1, read as the reverse complement.
ATTAGGTCTACCGGAAAGTTCTGTCCGCTCCGGTTACAATCATAACTGGGGATGAAAAGTGGATTACCTATGAAAACATCATAAGAAAAAGGGCATATTGTGAACCTGGAAAACCTGCCCCCTCTACCTCTAAACCGAAGTTGAGCCTGAACAAGAGAATGTTGTGTATATGGTGGGACATTCGAGGACCAATACATTTTGAGCTGTTGAAACCAAACGAAAGGCTAAATTCGGAGAGGTACTGTCAGCAATTGGATAAATTAAAAACAGCACTCCAAGAAAAGAGGCCGGCTATGTTCAATAGGAAGGGCATCATACTGCTTCATGACAATGCCAGGTCACATGCTGCTTTGGGGACTCGACAGAAAGTCGCAGATCTAGGCTGGGAAATTCTGTCGCATCCACCATACTCCCCGGACCTTGCACCATCTGAATATCACTTGTTTCTGTCCTTACAAAATTTCTTGCAGGGCAAACAATTCAAGAACGAAGAAGATATCAGACAAGCACTGGTTCAATTTTTGGCCTCTAGAGATAAGACATTTTTTAAAAATGGGATACAAATTGCCATCACGCTGGCAAGAAGTCATAAATAATGATGGCAATTATATTATTCAATAAATTTTATCCAAAGTATGAAAAAATGTATTCCTTTGTTTCATTCTAAAACGGACAGAACTTTCCGGTAGACCTAATACATATATATGTAGTCGAACTACTTAAACATTTTTAATGTGCAGAAATGAAGTGGTTCTAACAAAAATTCTGCTTTATTTATGTTTTCACAATATTTTTTCTCTATAAATATATACTTTTATATTTAAAGTAATATAATTCTTAAGAGATTTAATTTCGTCAAACAGTGGGAGTGGTTCCCCCAACTCTTGAATAAAAGTGAATTTCTTTTGACGCATTTCCCACCAGTCGATTAATATGAAAATTTGACACAGAATACAACTGCAGTCAGAAATTGACACACCAAATTTGATATATTTAAATCATTGCATTTACATGTTTCTGAAAATACAGATAATGAAACCTTCTTTGGATTTGACATAAGCGTTGACTGATGTCTACTACAGAAACATTAAATCTGTTTACCGGATTTTGCTCTCATCGTTTGGTCGTTATCTTGCAAATTTATATTCGAACAGACTTGCTCTGAAACGAATTTTGCTCAAAATTGGATAGAAATCTTCAAATGAGTGCAAAACATATATACCAAATATCATCGGTCTAATAAAAAGCATTTGTGAATTATTTTTCACAGATGGACAGACAGATATTTTCCAAAAAATGTGTTCTTTTAAGTGAGCGAGGTCCAAAACGTGGAAATGTCTCAATCTCGAATCCGAATTTTTTGGCGATTAAAATACTTTTTCTATACTTCATATACGAGAAAGTGAAACAATTACTACTTTGTGATTAGAGTATCCGTTCGTTTACGAATTGATTTCTTCGAATTTCTGTAAAGCTGAAGTTACCTTTGCACATCAATTCTATAAGAAATATACTGACTTTACTTTTATTTTAAAGATGCGAATACGAAAGTAGTTAGGGGACCGGCTAGAATTCGTTGATACATAATTTTTTTTTAACGCAGAAAGCAGATAATGAATTGGATATGACAAAAGTAATATTGCTTCCTATTTCTATTACTAACAATAAAAATGAGCATGTGCGTTTGGCACTGTGTAGACTAAATTTGTTTGTCAAAATATACCATTAAATTTATATAATATTGGAAGATGGAAATGTGCACTGCAGAGCGAATTGTTTTATATTTTAATTTATTAGAAATGGAGATGAATTTCGAAAATATTACACAAAAACGATATGTATGCCATTTTAAAGTTATAATATCAATTTAATTTTGTTATAGATAGGCGGATGGACTTGCATTTTCAAAAAATGTTTTTTTCGAACTCAAGAAGTTCTAAAAAGTGGACGATTCCTCAAAATTTCCAATTCTTTTTTTTTTTTTTTTTTTTTTTTTGCGTTTATTATACTTTATCCGAAAAAAGGCCGGCTAGTGATGAGAGCACACTTGAAATTTCTTAAAAATAGCCAATTTATTCGAGAATATAAAGGTTATTTTGTTTTCTCACATTTTTCTCAAGTGTTTTTTTAATAAAATTCAGAATTTACAAATTATATAAAATTTGCAGAATGTTTGAAAAAAATAAATATAGCATTATATTAACATGTAAAATGAATGCTGTACATATTCAATGATATATTATTTAATTAAAAATAAATTATTTTATTTTTTTTACCCTTTCAAAAATCAAATATGATGGGCAACTATATAAAAACTGCAACTGAATACATTCGACATTAAGAAAAGCATTTCTGTTGCAGTGATCTAAATTTCATCTCTTACGTTAAAAGATGGAACTTTTTCTCTAAAGTGATATTATTTAAACTTGAATCTTCGAAAAATAATCAAATTTTATACGAGGTTCGATACAAACTAATTTTGTCTTCGTATTTGCAAGTAACGCACTTGAGATAGTATTTAACATATTCAGTTAAGTTTGTGCAAAAAGTGAACTTCTAACATTATGCAACTTAATTTACGATATAATTAAAAGCATACGGGCTACTTGAAGGCTTAACTTGAGCGCTAATCGTGTAAACGCATCGATAATATTCTTTGCTGTATGAGGCAGGAAGGAATCATGTCCAATAATTTTGGGAATGGTTCTGCCGGGAGTGCACGCCGTTCTTCTAAAGAAAATTGGAAACCCTGATACGGCTATAGGGTATTGGAGTCTAAATCCAATCCGAAATTTTAGTTCTTTTTCTCGTGTTTATGAATGTGATTGCATTTCACAGGATTTTTGTCTCATTTCCATAAAATAATTGTGAGGTTGAATAGAATGTCGTATTCGACCTAGATCCTAAGGCCTAACATCAGGGACGCATGTTTCCAATCTTTCTTTTACACGAATAACATGCAGTTTTTGCTTTCAATCGCATTATAATTGAAATCACTTAATTGGAAATCTGCCATTGCTGTAAATATTAATGGATTACATAGTTAAATTTTTCGTTATTTGAAAACTAAATTTACTGCACTTCGTAATATGTATTTACGTATTAAGTATGAAGAGGCTTGTGTAATATATTTTTAATCTTAATTAGAATTCGGTATTCGGTATTCCAAATTCAAAGAATAGAAGTGTGTTTTAAAGCCCACCTTTTAGCTGCTCTTTAGAGAGCGATTGAAACATTTTTACTACATTACGATAATTTTAATGGCACTCATATTGATTTTTTATAAGTTGCCCTATATATTTAACTTTGGAATTATAATAGGTAAATATGCTATAATTCACTCATACGTAGTTAAAATTCTTTTTCTAAAATACTCATATCTTTGAATATTTATTGGGGAGATTCGTGAAATTAGACATTTCCCGATCGATCTTAAATTTTAAAAATTCTAAAAATAGTAGGAATGAAATCTATTTAATCCCTTCTGAATAGAGCATATAAACATGAATATATTTCAATATGAGATGCTTAGGCGTATTATGAGCCACCAAAATTATTCTTTTCTTCCATTTAGTTGAAAATACCCGAATAGTTATGAAATAAATATCAGTTGCAATTCACTGCTTGACTTTCTCTATATCGATCAAACAGTCTTATAGACGAAATCTTTGACGTAATCCCAGATGAAAAACCTAAATGGGACAAAACATAGCAATCGAGGAGGCCACAGAAATGGATCTTGAAATGGATGGATGAGCCAATTCATCTTAGGGAAATGTTGGTTGAGGCAATAACTCATAAACTGTGATATGCATTATTGTAGGGCTAATAACTTCCTTTTGAGATAGGGCGCTCCAAATATTAAACTTTGGAAAATCGCTTGAGGCATTTCACTGACCCCCATTCGACAGTTGTGACGATTCACACCATTTGAAATTCGAAAAAAATGGATGAAATCAAGAAAAACAAAAATCCAAACATCGTATTCTTCCTTATATTTTATTGTTAATTTATTTTTTAAAGTGTCTAGTATGTCCCTGATATTTTATGTAAATCACTGTAGATTATAATATATTTTAATGCACGTTTTGTAAGATTCGTATCATTTGGATGAAAATTCTGTGTTTTATAATTCTAAAAGCTTATGAAAAATTTAAGATTAGAAAAAAAAAGAAATTATATTCGCCAATGTTTCGCTTTTTGCATGAAAATGCGTTAATCATGCCTCACAGCGTTTACCATTACTGAATGATCCGCAACATTATCTTCTTTCTGTTTGGGGGGAACAAAATTTTCAATTGTTGGTTGTTTCTCTAAACGCCAAGCGGCGGAATCTTCATGGTAAAATGTGTGCATATTTGTACATTTTTTACATAGTCATAATTTTAATATAGTTCGTCCAGCCTTTATGGAGAAATTCGAAACAATGTGTAAATTCGAATGTAACCAGATATTTTAGATCATGTATTTACAGTACATGATACTAATCTAGTGATTATGTATAATTACTGATGATCGTTCATAATCGCCAATTTATTATATTAACCGTAATATTTAGAAATATTTGGGAAATCAACGGATGAGTTAAAATCATGTCTTTGTGGATTACTCTAAGATTACAGATAAGTTGCATAGTCGGATTTTTAGGAACATTATGTTTCCCATCTGGCACACGGGTAAATAAGATTACAGTCCTGAGCTGCGCATGCTCTGCATAGATCGAACATCCCTCTAAGAAATGTTGGCTCTTGCATTCATCCATAGAGGGCGCTACATTGATTAAATATCGGCGCTAATGAATAATTTTTTGACAATACTTTGGTCCGGACATCTTCGAACTAGTTTGGTATATTAGCAAATTCAAATATACAAGATTTACCATGACAAATCAGTATTGTAAACATTTAATTACGACTTCATCAGCATTGATTTTGTTAAGCATGGCATTAGCATAGCATTAAAATGTCAAGAGGGTGGGGCATATTTTTTTAGTTCATAATTTCGAAAAGAATAGACTTACACGAATGAAATTTGGTTTCCAGGAGTTTATGATGTCGTTTTAAAATTTAATAAATAAATTGGGTGTTACCATTGGAAATTTTAAAGTTTGTTCTTATTTCAAAATATAGACGGGCCCTTGTGAAATTTTTAATTTAAAAATCTTTACATTAATTCCTTTCGAATAATTATTTTTTTAAACTACGATGAACGAGACCAGAATAAAGACAGGTAGCTCCTTTATTTTTTCCGCGACTCTATGTTGGCACCGATTTGTACTATTTAGTTTGATCTTCATGAGATAACGTCGACAGAACAGTTATTAAAATTCGTTGCCTTTCGTTCAATCTGCTCATTTCTTGCCAGAAATCCAATGACAATTTACGATATACATTTTCTTTGTAAAGTGCAATAAGTTCCGAATTCTTTAGAAGTTAAGGCACATCTCTGTTGGTAATATAATGTTTGGATTTCTGAATACCATTTGTAAGAAATCTAACTTACCAAAAACTTCTGTTGCCGATGAAAATTTTACAAAATTTAATTACACAAATTTTGAAAATGCGTTTACGAAAGTTTTAAAAAAATATTGGTATCGATTAATTTTTGAGGGAAGGGGTCCTATGAGATCAGTATGAGTATGAGGGAGTAAGTAACGCACATCATTTTGAAATCAATAATAAAAGAGGGAGAGTGGTTCTCATCAACACTTGCTTGTATACTCTAATAAAAATATATTTCACGCATGCAATAAAAATTGTGAACCTTAGATAAGGCAGAGGATATCTTGTATGGCACTGGCGTACAATAGACACGAAATACTAACCTTTTTAAGTGAATTTAGAATTTGCACTGAATTTTATATCCTTGGAGAGTTCTTTTTCTGAAGATTAATCCCCGGCATGCGGTTAATAACATCGGAAAATCGAATTTTTGTTTTCAACGATCTTTTCCCAACCGATTGGACAGAGAACAGCACCTGTATTCACAGAATGACGAACCAAATTTATATATTTAAATCGCATTTTTGAGTTATCGTAAACATGTTTCTGAAACTACAGACTCACAGACGACTCGTCTTTAGTTGGATTAGGCTCATAATTTCATAGATATCTTCTACTGTATAGATGTTAAATCTATCTAGCTCTCTTCTTTTTGTAATTATCGCGCTAATTTATGTTCGAATATCTGGATTAAAAGACTTCTTCTGGAAGGAATTTGCTGAAAATCTGACAGAAATCGACATATTTGTTGTAGAGACTATACCAAATGTCATTCGTCTGGCCCAAAGCGTTTTTTGAATCACCTTTGTTACAGACATTCATATTGTCAAAAATGTGTTTTCGAGGTCTAATAGATTCCTCTAAATCTCGAGTTTGAATATTATGATTACAATACTTTCTCTATTTCATTTACGAGAACGTAAAATTGACAGTATGAAATTATTTCCATTTTACTCTTTTCGGCATAACTATCAATTTTGTTGAGGCATTTCACTTCATAGCTTGAAAATCCAGATCTCCTAGAATACCGTCGTCTGTAAGCAGAGCCGCAATTACGAGACTTGTTTGAGATCAATATCATAAAACAAGCTTTTGGCCATCGAGGAGCCTCTTTATGGGTTCAAATAGAAGGAAAACCGAGTTTTAATTCCCGTGCTGTTTGATAGGTGCTCCAACATTCCTTAATCGAATATTTGTAATTTTGAACGAATGGGAGATGAATTTTCACAGAGCTTGCCGGAAAACGGCATCATGTATTTGTTGATTACAGGTAACATATACATTTATTTACGAGGATTTTGTCTAGGGTTTCAAATAATTTAAGAGCATTGAAATTTTGTTTGGTGCTCTGGTAATTAAGAGTACAATCCTGAACGCGATACGTTTAGCATCTGCAAGGACTGGATGAAATTTTTTTTTCCCTTTACAGGTAGGGAATGGATGGAAAACTCTACTTAATTTAGAATTGGTTGAGTCCTACTCTCACATATTTGAGATAAAAATAAAAGATTGGTTTTTTTACCCAAATTGGGAATATTTTTATGTAGATGCCTTGAAGTATATATTTACGCATAAGTGTGTGCTTCTATATAGAGTATTATAATTTTTAAAATATTCTTTTGGCCTGCAGCATTATTTTGAATTGAAAATGTCAATCGCTCGAATGAGTTTTAAAAATTGCCGTTGAGAGCCTTTTCATAAATACTCTGTAAATTTAAACAAACATTTTTCACTATGCTTAATGAAATCAAAATAAAACAAAGCGAGAAACGGAAGTAAAAAATGACCACTAACCTAAAAAAGTTCAATTTAAAAAGAAATCAATGCAGAAATTTCTTCATTTGTAAAATGGAGGGTATCTGTAATTTAAATATTCGAATGAAGTTTAAAATTGACAGCATGTACCCAAAATGTAGAGATGAAAAGAATCTTTGTTTCATGGTAATATGTTCAGTCATACAAGTTGCCTTTCGTCTTTTGACGACGAGGGAAAAAACTATGTTTTTGAATTATTTATTGTATTTATTTGATTTAGTACCCTGGGGCATTTTTTTTATTACCGAATCCTAAAATGAAATTAAAAAGGTGTTATTTTGATGTTCTTTCAACCATACAAATTTTCGCCTTTCGCTCTTCGAGGCCCATTTAGAAAGCCAACTGGAACAGACATTAAATAATTATTAACCGAAACAAATGTGTTGGAACCTAAATGGCATATTTTGAATAGAAAATCAAAGCATACAATTTTTCTGTTTCTTTTGCAGATCCAGTCTTGAAATCCTTCGGCATATGGAGCAGGATTAGCCAAGAGTAAGAGTAAAAGGTAAGTAATGACCATTTTCAAGAAGTAATCCTTCTTTCAATGACTCGTTTGTACTCCTATCTTTTTTTTCCTACTTTCCTTTAAACAAGCATAATCTGACTGTAACTGTTCCGTATTCATGCAGATTTTGAAAATCATTTAAGTCTCCCAAATGGCAGGAAATCGAACTTCTTATTTTTTCTAGCAATCCGAGGTTTCGCGAAATTTCTTTTAAAAATATTTCCATCTTTTAAAAATGAAATTATAATGATACAAAATATTATGTAACAAAATACGACTGTCTTTTAGCTCCAAGTTTTATAAATACATGTAGGACTGACTGGGACAAAATGCCCATCCAATCCCATTTGGATCAGTGTTTAGGGTACTGATTTAAAAAAAAACTTTTAAAGAAAAATAAATAATTTATTAACAGTAAACAAAATTAAAAGGACATTAACAATTAGGATGGGAAAGGTTATTTATATTACGAATGCCAACAGCTCTCTTGTTGCTCAAACTCATGGTCATGTGAATTAGTACTTTGCTTACTAGAACTCATGATGCCATCTATTACAGTACAATGAAACTATATTGAATTGGATGCGTTCAGCATAACAGTGGAATGGTAATGGCCACTAATTAAAACTCTACATATATTAATCAGAAAAATGTTTTAATTTATATGTATTTATACAAGTACGTTCCCCCCAGTTCCCTCATTTTTTGGAAACTTAAAATAAAATATTAGATTCAAAATTATAACAACAACAACAACAAATACAGAGCAGGCAGTACTAAAATATCAGTCAGTTAAATTCAACAGTTTTTTTTTACTATCTCATATACGAAATATAGGGAAAATATTGTAATCGTCAAAAAATTCGCACTCGTGATTTTGAGGAATCTTGATATATTAACCATGAGCTCTCTAACGGATGTGGGAAAAATTATTATGCTGTAACTCCTACCATTCCTTGTAAATTTATAAACGTATGTTTATTGTACTGTCATTGTACATGTAATGGCAGAGAAGTTTAGTTGCCAATACGGTTGTTCTCTTTGATTGAACAATTTTCATTGAATTATAGCCATAAACCACAAATCAAGCTCTGTTAATAGCATTTTCAAAAAGTTTTCACCATTTTCATTGAAGTGCATTGAAAATCTTTGCTTTTCGAAAAAAAAAGTTTAGATTAATAACGCATCTCATTTTTAAATCTCCTGTTAGAATGAACCAACCATATGGACTGAATCGAACTGTGGTGATTTCTGTTCTCTTCAGGGAACTAAATGATATCGTGACTCCAGTAATATTGATGATTTTTACGTACAACTGAAAGATTCGTCGTCAAGAAAATCAAAACTGATCACCTTTTGTAATTTTGATATTTAGTATCGCCGGTTTACTAAAGCGGTGCCGATTTAAATGATCCGCATTGACAGTTTCTTCCAGTCGAGAAACTGATTTGCTATGTAAACAAATTGGTATCTCAAAATTTTTCCATTGTGTGAACCAAAACATTTCAATAATTCTATCCACCAATCTTCTTTTTATATATATCAAATTTGTTCTGAAAACTTCAGTGGTTCCAGATATATATTTGATAAAAAAATTCGCCTAACAAAAGTCAAGCCAATGGAGTTAAGCCATGCATTAAGTTAATATGAACATATTAATAGCAAAGAAAAAAAATGAATCGTTTGTTTTTACAGAAAATGCGGGAATATAATCAACACGAATCAATTATATTCTTAATATCAGCATGATTTTTCAATTCATAAATATTTTGTTTATATATTGAGGCAATCCCATTAATTTTCAAATCTATTCGCCATGCATTCTTATTAGTCCTGCCGCTATAAGGAATTAATAAGAATCAGGTTTTATGAAGAATAAAATATGTTGCATCGCAAATATAAAAAGAAAATGAAATGTTGATGAGATGCGAATACCGTAAAATAATTTAAGGCAATGAATTTATCGGTATTATTTAAAAGGATTTTCTGATAGAAATGTTTGGATATAAGGTAGATATTATTTTATAATAATAATACTCATGGGATTTTTACATACAATTCAACCATATTTTAACAATTGCCTTCAACATTGAAATAATATTTAAATATTTTTATAACATTTCATTTAATTTATTAACATATTTCACTTGTCCGTATGCGAATTATATTGAGCGAAGAACTTACATTTCAAATAAAGCGAATACTAGATTTCAGCGGCTCTTTCCGTTTCAGGGCACTTTGAACTCGTAAAAAATTATTTAAAAATGAAGTATTTTTATCTGCCCGTACATGAATACGTTAACCCAAAACGCAACAAGTTAGGAAGATTAATTTTATATGCAATCTTTTCTTCGAAATGATTAATTTGAAAACAATTTTGGATAAAATGCTTCTAAAAGAAGTATGTTTATGAATCCGTGTGAATATGATGAATTAAAAAAAGTTAAATGGATTTTGCACAGGCTTAATCATTAGATTTTTATATCTGTGGCAAATTTTTACTATTTCAGCTGTATCAGAAAATACACCCTTATCGATTTAAGTATTTTTATGTATTGAAACGTGATTTTCCACAAATGCAACACACTAGAAACATGAAATTCATTTTGTAGTGTTAGCCCCTAATCTTTTCAAACTTTTTCGAATTTTGGATTCCTTCAGGAAATAGACGAGGCTTAAAAGCTATATTGGATTGTTTTCTGTGAACAGAAAGGCGTATTTTGTCACTGAAGGAAAATACCTGAGCTTTAGAATCTTGAATTGGGTGAAAATTCTTCGTGGGTTTTATGCTACTTTTAAGTCTCTTTTAAATTGCTAATATTTGTAGACTAGCAATCTGTCCGTAAATTGTATGATGAGTTGTATTGAAATAAATGGGGACAAAATATTTCTATCAAGAGTAAAAATTACAAAGGGATGGATATTCTTTTATGTAACGGCTGATGCATTCTGAAGAATTGCAAGTGGATCCATTTTTATACACTTTCATACTACGAGTCTTTAAGCTACTAATTTAAAATTGTTTTTTACGTCAATACAACTGCAAAAGAGGAAACTACTTTATAAATAGAGGGTTGATTGTTTTAATGATATTTTGTAATTACCGTTCACCTAATCGGATATTTACGAATTAGTGCTCAGTATTAACCTATTGCGTAAATAATAAGTGTAAATTAATTTCTTCGTTTTAATATTTCTTAACGTGTTGAAAGGTAAGAAATGGTCTTGATTTCCTTAGACTTTTTTAAAAAATATCATTTACTTTTAAGCGATAACTGCTAGTGAAAGATAAAAATTTATTTAATACTAGCCGCCTTTGGCGACCAGCCGGTTCGCTAACCTTAATGTTCGCTAAAATTTTAATAATTAAATATTTTCTGCAATTCCTTCTTTGATAGATTCTTCATAAAAATATATATTTTAAAACTTCAAATTGATAGTCACATAATTCATTCATAAAATTATAAAGGCCTTCAGCCGTAACGTAATATGTATCTCTCCAATTTTCTTTTAGATCCCGTAGAATTTATATTTTAAATTAAAGTGGAAAGGATTAATCTGCAATTAGTATAATATTTTTTACCGAGACAAAGTATTTATTTGTAATATGATTGCTGAAAACAGAGTCACTGAGCGTTTAAACTTTATGGGCACTAAAGAAGATCTTTCTTAATTTATGTAATATTTCAAGAATTTGTCAACAAACTTTTCTCAGATTCATCATGACCAGATCGATTAATTAACAATGTTTAATTTTAAATACATCAAGCAATAAGAAAATAAAACGTATCGTTTAAAATAATCGGTTGAAAACAGGTTAAAATAACTACTTAAAAAACGATGTACTTAAAACTATAAGCGTATACAAACAATATATAACTAACATAAATAGAATTTAATTACAAAAGCATGCAACTAACCAAAAAATAATTGAAATCGAGTAATCCGTTGATAATACTTGTCAACAATCGGAACACAATACGCATGCGTGAATTTTTACCGCCAGTGACCGTAACGCAAATGCTTGAATTTTTCTACGCCAGTTGGGGTATAGCTATGCAGATTAGAAAATTTTAATTTCCTTTATTCTGTTTCATTTTAATTCAAAAGTACTTCAGAATGAATCTGAAAGTTCAATTAATAAACAATGTTTAATTTTAAATGCATCAAACATTAAGAAAATAAAGAGAATCGTTTGAAATAATCGGCCGAAAAATCTCGAGCCTAGCCTCATTAGTGTGGGAAAAAAAGAAAAAAAACTGAAGTCTTACTGATTTGGCGGTGGGGAAAATGAGAAGATTTTTTGGCGCTAAAATTAGTTTTTAATTAATAATTAAAATTATAATTAAAAATTCAAAAAAGAGACCCCAAGTGCACATTCCCGACCTCCAAAGTATGCATGTGCCGAATTTGGTAGCTGTAGGTCAAACGTTCTGACCTGTAGAGCGCTAGCGCAAATACAAATACACACACACTCAAATACAAATACACACACAAACACATAGAGCTTTAAATAAGTATAGATTTCTACTTTAATATGCTTTGCAAGCAACTTTTATAATCTTTCAGAGGAATAAATGTTTTTAATAAAACATTTATGATGATTAAAATTGTCTGGTTAGAAAATAAATTATAGATTTGTATAACTGCGATAATATAAATACTCATCGTAGAGGATGGAACTTATCAGAATTATATAAATACAAATTAATATACGTTCCCTCAAAAAATGAAGTTACCCATTGCCTGTATAAATTTTAGAAATTTCACAAATACAGGATGCGTCATCAATTCTTGCAAAATTCAAAAAAAAAGTATTGTTTAAAAAGAGTTGCAGTTTGTGGGAATACGTCCAGAGAGTCTTTGAATTTTTTTGCATTAAAAATAATTCAAAAAATGAGTGACAGTTGGTGCTCACATATCAAATTAAAATTGTTTATGCAAATACTACGCCTACTGCAGCAGAGTTTAACATGTCGGCATCGATGCTAACGAAGACCCGTTGAACAGTAACTTTCATTTCCGCCGAAGTAGCTAAGAAAGCCTAGGTAGACACCAGACATGAGGTATTTCTTCAATCAAGAGTCCGTCTGGTGATCGTGAGGGTCACTTAATCTTGCTTCTACGACTTATCAGCCGATCCTCAAAGAATGTATCTAGAATGAATGTCTTGGCGGAACGAATAACGCTAGATGGAACACCATCTTGCTCATGAAAATGACTGCAGGTAACCCATGTCTTTGCTGCAATGCAGGCACAACGTGGTGTTGCAAAAGCCTAAGATACTGTTCTGTAAAGACGAAACAAGTTTTCTACCCGGATATAAAACGATGTTCTTCAAAAAAAAAAAAGGTCTAGAAAGATGTGCACGAGCAGTCACACGCGAAGAAGAATGTGTTGGTTTAGATGTGTGCTCACGCCAGTTTGAATGTTTTGCGTATTGACGTTACCCTGCAATAAAAAGGGGGCTTCATTTATCCACATGATGTTCTGCAACTGTTGTAGGCCACGTTCCATTTGTGCAAGCGTCCATCCTGAAAAGTCTTACCTTTTATCGGAATCTACTGGCAATAATTGGTAAAGTGCGTCTGTTTTGTACGTATGCAATTTCAAGATTCTTTGCAAAATGCGTCAATTTACATTTCCAAAATACCCGTTACTCTACCAGCTTAACGTCCATTGATACTTTTCTATGAAGATGAAATAATAAGTAACAAGTTACATAGGTGTGCCATATATTTGTTGACGTCTGTGCATCTCCGACGCTTTGATACATGTCAATGTTTGAGGAGTCAACTTTTGATTTTTTTTAAATTTTAAAAGTTTTTCGAATTTTTATGCAGTTGATATAATTTCTTTCATAAATTTTATTCGCATAAATTCTTCCTCCGTTAACATGAAACTTACAGTAAAATTTAAAGTAACTTCTCTACTATAACAAATACAATGATTGCACGGTTCATAATTTTTTTAAGAATCTTCTATGTGCAAGCTGCGGAAACCAACAGCATTTTTTAATTTTGAATCAGGCTTGACAGGTTTGGAGATTCGGATACTTTTTCTGTTGGATTTCAGATTACCTAAACTCATATGCTTGGGACCCTACCACTTGGCTTTTTCTGAATGATCCTTTTTATTGTTTAAACTTATATTAAAAACTTAATTAAAGGTATTTTGTTATGTATCTTTATCAATTACATAAAATTATAGACCTTCAAATACTTGTAGAAAAAGCAAAAACAAATTTTGGCTAGATTAGAAATATCAAAATGCATATTGATTGCAGAAAACTGACTTTTATATTTATCTATAAATCTTAAATTCTCAAAACTCTTATTATTAGTAATGTGATATCATAGATTAGGTTGATAGGTGCACTCCGTCTAAAAAGTGTCCTTACACAACTTATTACTAAAGAACCAATTATCATCCGGTAAATTAGAAATTACTCCTTTAAAACAGTTATTCTCAACTTGTTTGGGCACGCTCCCCTAGGGGGAGCGCGAGCGCACTAGAGGGGAGGGGGCGAGAATGTCCAAGACCAAACAATTCATCAATAATAAACCATAGCGAAAATTTTCTGCCTCCGTCCGTTTTCTTCTTCTAGGAAAATGGCGATTTCTTCTCTTAATTCAGAAACACATTGCAAAAATTTCCCACGCGATAACCATCTTGCCTCGTAATAAAATAGTAACGTTGAATGTAATGAACCTATGTCTTTACAAAGGGCAGAAAAGATTTCAGGGGACTCATTTTCATATAATTTACTACGGTTACA
>JAPMOR010110982.1:26317-49903 GCA_026543865.1 Argiope aurantia | reverse complement strand
TTTCGGAATTTAAATTAAATTTTAATTCTACGAAACTGAAAAAATGAAAATGGCAATATTATTCGAAAAATGATTTTCATTTTAGGAATGCGCCACATTTCGGAATATAAACTAAACATTAATCCTATGATACTGAAGAAATGAAAACGGCAATATTCTTCTAACAAATAATTTTCATTCTAGAATTGCGCTACATTTCGAAATATAAACTAAATTTCAATTTTACGAAATCCAAACAATGAAAATGGCAATATTATTCTAACAATTAATTTGTCGATTTTACAAATAATTCTTATTTTAGGAATGCGCCACATTTATAAATCTAAATTAAATTTTAATGCTACGAAATTCTAATAATGGAAACAGCAATATTCTTCTATGAATTTTCTTTGTCATAAAAGGTAACCCCATAAACTGAACATTTTTAAATGCGGTCTTCTTAAAAAATGTCATTTTCTCCAGAAACTCTTTGAAGATTCTTCTTTTTATCTTTCTTCCTTTATTCAACAAAATTCTTTTCATCTTTTAGCGCATGAACATATTCTGAATGAAACAAGTCATTTTACGCTTTTGAAACAAACGATTTGTTATGCACTTTCTGGGTAGTGTTTCCTGCAAACAATTCAAAAACACTTTTCAAGGTCCCCGTTCTCCCCGTAAATCTTATTTAATGAAAAGTACGTTTAAGATCAGCAAAAATTTTTAATTTTACAAAACTTTAGAAATAAAAATAGCAATTTACCTTCGTCAACTACCGCTACCAGAAGGAAAATCCCCATCCGCCCCCTATCACCTTCAACGCGTGCAACAAAAGATTTTTTTTTCTCACTTGAGAATTCAGCCTCTTTTCTCTTTACTTTTTTATACACCATTCATATTCACGAGTCACTCTGGTTAAAGTGACTGATGCCACCGTCTTCAAACAAACTTTGCGATGAGTCGTCTAAAACCCGAATCCGAGAAAAAGAAGGAGTTGAAAGACATCGGAAAGAGAAAGTGAGGGTGGAAGAGGGGAAAGATATAGAAGTTATCAACAAAAGTGGGAACAAAAATTGAACAAAGGAAAAAAAATATTTAAAAAAACTGGAGAGGAGCCATTTTGTTTCGTTCCACTGCATTTGCAGTAATTTTCCTCTGAATTTCGAAGTTATTAGAGTGAAGAAATATTTCGCTGTTCTTTATTTTCTCCCCACTCCACCTCACCAGGACCATTCACCCTTTCCGAACAAAGTGAATGAATAAATCTCAATCCCTTAACAAATCGATGTCTTTAAAATTTATGCGAATACAAGAGGGAAAAGGAAGTCACGCATTACGGGAAATTGCGAATTCTTGCTACTGAAGCAATTTTTTAACTACTTTTTATTTTTATCTTCGGCGGTGTTCTAGAGGAAAGCTTTGTTTCGTAGAAATATGGCCCTCATTACACAGTATCTTCGAAATAAAACGCTTCTTTTTTTTTGTAAATTTGAGAATAATTCTATTTACCTCAATATACTGAATGTTTTGAAATAAAAAAAAATTGTCATATTTGCTTTATATCTGTAACTTGGAACATATCTTAAGTACAAACATCTGCCTTTAGCGGCTAGTTGGTTCAGCAGAATAATGGTTGCTAAAAATATCAATGAAAAGTTTTGTGTAATTTGGCCTTAATGTATAAATTGTTAAGATATATTTTAACGTTAAATTTTATAAACATATAATTCATACTATTTCAAAGACATGTTCCATTTTATTCATTACACATGGAATTGCCATAATTTTTTTCTGCATCTTTGTGTATGTAATAATATTATAAGAAAGATAATCAGTGCTTAAAAACGCATTAATAATATTTCATCACTGTTTTTATCTAAAGAGGAACCATAGTTGCACGTACAACAAATTTTGAAAATCTATATAAATGAAATGCTAAGGTATATGACACAAAAATCGTGCAGTTACTTAATATCAGATGATAAGAGTATAATGTAAACGCATTTTGAATGGTTCTACATTTGCATTTGATTAAATTCTTCACTGATTAATTTAACTGAAAATTATTATTAGAAATGCTTTGGAGAGGGCTCACCGTATCACCCAAAACTGTTTTCAGTTTTTTTAAAAAAAGAAAGATGTAAACGAATATAAGAAATGGGTTTCAAATAGTAGTTCAATTGAGGTTGGAAACAGACTTAACCATTATCAGATACTTTAATCGCTATTACCATAACCACCAAAATCTTTATCTTACGAAAGTGGCTCTAGTGATATCGATTATATTTTAGTACAATTTTTTTCCATTTTTTAAAAATAAATTTTTTAAATTTAATTTACTCCGAAATAGGAGTAAATGCACTTTTTTTGTCGATTAATACTTGCTATGCGGTTAAAACTCAAATTTCCAAAAATCAAATTAATATTTTTATAACCTTTTTTTTTCTGATTGAACGGAATCAAAGTTTGACAAAGAACTATAATTGCTATAACAATCAATTTTTTAGTTATAACGTCAAATTTTTAGTTATTGCGTCTACATGCATGCCAACGTAGGGATGGACAAATGATCAAACCTTTGAGAAATACATCTAGATACTAAAACTGTTCACCAAATTGTATTTATATAGATTTTTAAATTTTGCAGTTATTGTGCTTCCTCGTATTCGAACAATTGGATAGATAGATTTCTTTTAAATCGATTTCGTTAAATACGTATACTAATTCATGCGTATACTAAATATATAATTTAGTAAAAATACGTATACTAAATTTCAAAGCGGTTTTGAATAATCATTTTCAAGGTCAGACAGACTGGCAGTCATAGTTCCAAAGATGTAATTTTCGGTTCCAGGAAAGTTTGTAACATGGTGATTTGTCAAAATCTGAGGTTCAAATTACAATGATTTCTCTTTATATACACGTATGTACTTTGCCTACAAGAAAGAAAAAATAATTGCTTCTAATTTCCTGACATAATCGAAAATTCTTCATCGAGCGACATAAACGATTCACATCTCAAATACTATAATGGAATAAAAAATAAATAATGATTTAGTATTTGTTAATGATAATAAGCTATCTGGGTACTTTTCCGTTAACCGGGCGCAAGCGAAAAATCGGCCTATAAAGTAGAATTCCGCCAAATTTCTTACGCCAAATTCGCGTTTCTTGCACAATCTGTTAGCCGGGCGTAAGCGAGAAATCGCCAAATAATGTAGAATTCCGCCAAATTTCTTACGCCAGATTCGCGTTTCTTTCACAATCTGTTAGCCGGGCGCAAGCGAGAAATCGCCAAATAATGTAGAATTCCGCCAAATTTCTTACGCCAGATTCGCGTGTGGTTCACAATTGGCGACATTTGCGCCCGGCTAACGGAAAAGTACCATTATCGGTAAAGAAAAAGAAATAAAAGTTAGCATAATCAAAGAAATGAGGATTTGATAAAGCAAATTACATATTCAATATTTCAAAATAAGGAAAACTGAGATTGTGCAAGGTTGTTTTCTCGAACCCTATTGATCAAATTCATTTATTTTCTCGTATACATAGTATAGAGAAAATATAGCAATCATCAACAACAACAAAAAAAAATGGACTCGAGATTTTAAGGAATTTCATCGTTTCAGACCTCCCTGAGTTCGAGAGATCCAATTTTGGAAAATATACGCCCGTCTATGACAAAAATTAATCAAAAATGCTTTGAGATAAGACGGATGGCATTTGGTATACGGTCTTAGCATCAAATTTGTAGATTTGTATCGAATTGTGAGCAAAATCTGTTCAGAGGATGTCTGTCCGTTCGAAGTCTGTGTGCCTGTAATCTGAATATATGTTAATATAATAACTATAATAACTACCAATCGAAGAGGGTTAGATAGATAAGATTTGGTACAAAAATTTAACATCTATAGTGTAGGCATATGCCAAATTTGAAACCAAATCCGACTGCGAGTTGACTGTCTGTCGGTCTGTACTTTCAGAAACATGTTAACGAGATAAATAAAAAACGCCATGACTTAAATATATCAAATTTGTTATGGATTTTTTTGTGTCTATAAGTGTAACTCAGTCTCAGATCTTTGTTTCAATCGGTTGGGAAAAACACGTCTAAATCAGAAATTCGATTTTCAGATACTATTAAAGGTATGCAGAGGATAGATCCACAAATAACTCTCCAAGGATGACACGGTAGAATAAGTAAAAATGCTAAATTCGTTCCAAAAGTTAATGTTTCGTAACTGTTGTACGCCAGTTCTCTGGCATGACAAATTTATTAGAGAGCATGCGAGAAAGTTTTGTAGAGACCACTCCCACTGGTTCCTCAATTGATATTTCTCGCCAATTTTTAGATATCACACAATATTGCGCTACCTTTCACTGTTATTATTTTGATGAAAACATTGGTTAAACGCAGAAGCTTTTAAATCAACTACTTGTGCTGATGCAGTCACTCTGATATTATTGCATAAATTACCAACCCAATTTCTCATGTCTAATTTACGCTAGATTAGGTAACTAACCGTCTACAGAAGACAGCCGAATATCTCAACAAGTACCATAATTTTCATTACCACCCCTTTCATGCAACATATCCCCCAACAGAATTGAGAACAAATTACGTAGAATATTCCATCTTAATTCACATCTCACACCACATTAATCCCAAATTAGGCCTAATCCCTTCAACCATGAATCTTCAGCTACTCGAAAATTATATGCATCAAAGCAGTCACTTCTCTCTTCTGTTAAATCAAATGGGCGACTGTGGAATCTGAATCTGAAATCTACATCAAATAAGATTGGGGTGTAGGGAAGGGTTGAGTTTAAAATTCTGCATTCCTTTTCATCATATGATTCGAAGAATGATTGCTTCCCGGTTGCTGAAATTCTCTGGAAAGAGAGAATTATGTTAATGGTTTTCGAATCGATGCGATCATTTAGGGGTGAAAATCGGGGAAAACATACCGCGTTAGAATGTTTCGCGAGCAGAGGTGAATTAGGTTTCGAATTTACTTGTGTTAGACCTCGGAATAACTTGTGGCAAATTCTAGTAAGAATTATTCGATAGCGGGAATTTAAGTGTAATGTAGGTGTTTACTACCAAGTGTTTAAAGAACAATTAGATACATAAAGCATTATCGGATTCAGATTTTATCTTCGAACACTGATGAAATTAATTTTTCAATAGATTTTGCAACAGTTTATAGAATGAATGAAATAAATTGTTAGTTATAACATCGCTGTTAATTAAATAATAAATTTATTTTCCGATCAAACAATTTGAAAATTTTTTTTAGAAAATGAATGTTTTTTTTTCCAACTCAGACGATATAAAATTAGATTGAAAGACAAATTAGCTGCATTTATTCATTAATTCATTATTCATTAATGCATTAATTCATTATTCATTAATGCATTTATTCATTACTAGCCGCCTTTGGCGACCAGCCGGTTCGCCAATATTACCGCTCGCTACAATTTTCAATTAAATATTTTAAGTAACTGGTCTCTTAATAGATTCTCAAACAAAACAATTTTAATCTTCAAATTTTGATAGTTATACCAAACTTATACTGTAGTTTAGATCGTTTCGTTCAATTTAGTCTATATATTTTGCTAATTTGTTGTCATTTCCGGTAAAACGTCAATTTTAATTTAAAGTGAAAATGATGAAATTGCAATTAATATAAAGATATTTTTTAATAAAACCAAGCGTTTTATTTTATTTATCATCTTTATTGCTATTTATTTATTACTATTATTATTGAATATGAGTATTGCAAACAGAATATCTTGGTATTTAAGTCTTATGTGAACTACAAAATATTTTTGATAATTTATGTAATATCTCAAAGAATAATTCAACAAAAATTTCTCAGATTTAGCATAAAATTCAGTTTTTAGTTTTGCTTTCAAAAAGATTGAAATGAAATCAATAATAATATTTTGTTCCAGCCTATAAATATATTTCAAAAATTATGAAATCTAAATTTAATACAGTAAGGTATCATATTCTGAGAAATATTCTGGACACACCAAATTTTAAATAAATGAATGAATGTTTCTATTTTCCACGATCAACTAAGACTTATTTATGAAGTTTTGAATGTTAAAAATCTAGAAAAATTCAACATTTTCATAATCTTAGGCCAATTATTCTTAGAAACCTGCGCGCTGATTGGCGTATTTTTTTTGAAACAATCGATGGAAAATCTAAAATTATCCTTTTTTTTTATTGAATAGTGATATTCAAATTTTCATAAATCAATCAGTTTAAGTGATTTATTTAGTTGAATGGAAATTATCTCTTTTTATTTAAAATATTAGTGTTTCAAGAGCATTTTGTTATTCGTGATTTCGACAGCAGAAGCTTTATGTAAAATCAAAAATTCGTTATTTATTAGAGCATTTATTGAATTAAGTTACATAAAATATAATCATTTTTCTATTTAAACCATTTTAGTAAATCTGTTGTGTTCGTGCGTCAACAAAATAGAATGCAGACAAACTTATTATGAAATTAAATCTTATTACATTATAGATAATATTATCAAATTTACATCAACTTATTTTCATTCAAAATTCTAGCATCGTTTTAAAACAACAAATTAAAAGTTCCAAAAATATCACTGTTGCCAATCTGAATTTCACAACTATTTACAAAATAAAATTTATAATTATTAAAATAATCGTTTGCTACTTTTAAATAAAATATTTACAATTTATGTCGCAACAGATCTTTGTCTTACTAAAGGTTTACAAATTAGCTGTGTGGCCATGATTTGAATGGAAATCTTATTCATATTAAACAAAACTTGCCTTAAAATAAAACTTATTTATTGGATTAATAATATAGAGACTGTAAAAGATCATAAAAGAATTTTTCTTGAATTTATTTTTTAGAAAAAATAATATTTCATATTTGTTTCATTTCCTACAGACACGTGACGAAAATTATATTTTTGCAGATTTCATTTCCAAAAAGATTTAATTTATTTTCAGTTACAGCTTTAATCAATGTGATGGCAACACTTTGAAAAAAGCTATTTTTTTCTCCTGAATGCGAAACGTGCTTAATCCTCATTTTTATTTTTGACGAAAAAAATTATTGAAAAACATAGTTAAAATATTTATTTAAAAATTCATTAAAAATAGAAATTTAATTTTAAGATTAAAACAGTAGTATCATTTAAAAGATAAATTTTTTATCTTTAACTTCATGTAAAATTCTTTTTTGTGCGGTAATATTTTCGGCAGTTATAGCAAAAACACGTCAAAATTTCGCTTAATTTTTAAATAAATAGAATTCTAATTAAAAATTCGAAAAAATAACCCCCAGGTGCACATTCGCGGCCTCCAAGGTATACACGTGCCAAATTTGGTAGCTGTAGGTTGAATGGTCTGGCCTGTAGAGCGCCAACACACACACACACACACACACATTGAGCTTTATTATAAGTATAGATTATGTTTAACAGCAGCTATTAAAAAGCTGAGAGATACTTAATATAGGGTCCCCGGTGGGTTTGCTCTTTTGAGGCGGAGTTTTGTTGCGAATTTTGGGACGAAATTTTATATACAAACATGCAAATACATGCTGCATCAAATTATTAAAAAATTTTTATTACCGTAATGGAAAAATTTCGAGACCGTAATTAATTAATCAGTTTGTCTACCTCAACAAACCTGTCCCTTTAGTCTAATTCCATCGCCACCAATTTTGCGAAAGTACGATAATAAATTTCATTTCTTTTCTTCTTGACATGTGATGTGTGTAATATAATTCCTTATAATTCCCTTTAAATAAAAAAAAAATAAAAATTTCATTAAAATAAATTTTTATTTATCCCAGAAACTAAAAAAAAAAAAAAAAAACTTTTTCTTAAGTTTTTAAAATTTTTCTTATGTTTTTTCCATATACATTCTTTAAATTTCACAAGATTCACTCCTTTTTGTTACATTAAAGAATTTTTAAACTGATATTAATTACGAAGGATTTTGTTAATTAGTGAATAATTTGAAGTATTAATTTAATATTTTTCTTCGAGTAAAAAGAATTATTGTATGCAATTAACACACCAAAAAATGCGTAGAATTTTATTAATTATACGTAAAAAAATCATACAATCTAATCAATTTGAAACTTATTAACACGATTTCGTCTGATTTATTTTACAATTACTGATAAACTAAACGAAGAAAGAAATGATTGCTCTTTAAAATATTCCGAACTTTTTTTTTCCGAATTAACGTTTATATTTAAATTATCCAAAAAATACTCCTTTTCGTTTAAGTAAATAATCTTTAAAATACTATTAAATTGGAAACATTGAAGCTTTATTAATAGGTATGGAATTTTAGAAGCGAAATGTTTATTTAACAGCTATTTTTTAGATTCAAAGGGGCAGTCAGTGTTATTAATACAACAAAAAGTAAAAAGACATCTCTAAACAGTAATTATCTTTAGAGAATACGTAAAATCATACAAAAATAATATTATGAAAGCCATTTTATATGATTATTTAAATGTAAGCTTATGAAAAATATAAATTAAATTAAGTAAAATACCATTTAAAAATATTTTTGTCACAACATTTGAAAAAAATCTAAAAGACAACTAAACTTTATTTCATCACCTGATGAAAATAAATAAATACATTTTTCTGGTCACGTGGTTTGATGTATTAGCAAACAATATTTCAAAAATCTAAAAAACCTTAAGTAATTAACTGAATAATGCTTCACCTGCTTTTTAATGGAATTACAGAAAAAAAAATTTCAATCAACTCCAAGATATTTTATAGAAAATTATAATGGACATCAAAAAGTAATAAATATTTTTAAACGTAATTATCTAAAGCAATTACAAAGTAACAAACAGAAAACTTAATTTTGAAGGAACATCTTTTACTCAATGCTTTGTTTATTTTTCTTTTTTAAATAAACATCTCAAATTGCAGTTGCCGTTTAAATACATACTAAGTTAGAATTGTTAAAATTTTCATTAAAAAAATAGAGTGAGTTTAATTGAGCGAAGTGAAACGAAGAGATTCGAAGTTCGGAATAGTTTTTCCTTTTATTTCATCCGCTCACAATAAAATCTTTGGAAAAATAAATTTGGAGATGCGAGGTCGCTATGCCAAGTTTTAAAAAAATGAGAAGGAAGTTGAACATAACACGAAAGATCACAAAACCAGATTCTTCTTCTTTATTCTACTAACTGAGTGCAACAACCCAGATACAAAACTTGCTAATCAAGATTTAAATTTTTGTTTTCAAAAATTCAAAAAAATTTGAAGTCAAAGTTTTAAGAAAAGGAAAAATATTTCTTTTAAATATGGAGTTAATTTATGCAAAATTTTTGAAACTATAATTAGGAAAACAAAATGGCGAAAGGCATTGTTTTAATGATTTTTAGTTTGAGATAAAGAATCTTAAACATTAGATCCGGAATTTCGTTGTCCAAAATTTACTTTTATCCGAAGAGAAAAGAATACATAAATCAGTTAATGATTTTTGCAAGAAAAAGATAATTAATTTATTATTATTGATTTATTAGATATTTTACATCAAAGTATACAACATTGGAAAATATTATTTTTTATTATAAGATACTTTTAAGATATATCGTAGTAGTAGTCAAATACATGTAGCCGTATTAATCATTATTATTAATTATGATTATATGGTTGAACATTTTCCTTATAGTGAAATATATTATCTGCCTGTCACAATCATGTATCATGTAATATTTATTAATAACTTTTTTAATGCCTGGTTATGACATCACTTCCTCTTCTCTCTCTGATAAATTGCATAATGGATACAAAAATAAAATTGGCAAATAGAAATTTGTCTAAATGCTCTTTTTTTCTATTTGAAAGCTGTTGATTCTAAAAATAAATTTGTTCATATTACGTCAGACAATTATTCATTGATTGCATGGAAAAAAATTTCAATTTTTCCTTTCTCAAATAAAAACTAATTTGATATCAAAGGTACATTTAGAAATAAACTTATCTTTGAGTAAAACTGGAGTTATATCTGATTAAATTGAAATTTATGTTTTCAGACACAACTCCAGTGTTACTCAAAGATAAGTTTACTACTAAAAATACTTTTGATATACTTGAGTGCTTGAAAATATTTCGAATTTGTTATAATGTGTTTCGAATTTGTTATAAAATGTTTAAATTGTGGGATACAAGGCAAAGTTCGTTTCAACATTCATTTATGTTTTATAACTCAAAATTCATAATTATAATATAAAAACCTATAATAAAAATTATAACGCTTCCATTTGAAAAAAAAAATTCGCATTAAACAAAACAAGAGGTTTAAAAAGTTATTTTATCACAATAATTCCCATGTTATGAATGTGTCACTTTCGAAATTTGAAATAAACTTTAATTTCGCGGTTTCCCTTGGTGAAAAAGACATTTCTTACCCTCCCCTCCTTTCTTTCTTTCTGTTCAAATAAGGACTTATTTGACAAAGTCTCTCCTCTCGATAATCTTTCCCGCCATTTCTTTTCATTTTCAGTACATATTCGGGAACATGCTGACACACAGTTTGGAATGTAGAGAATATTGTCACCTTTCTGAAACAAATTACGTGATGAATCTTCGAAAATTCTGTTTTAAGAGAAGAAAAGGGAAGAAAAAGATCAAAATAGGGTGAGGAGGGTCGAAAAAATTAAACATATCAACGAACGAGAAAACAAGACCTGAAGAAAAGTAAAATGTTGAAATAGAAAATAACTTTATTTTATGCTACTACAATTGCAATAACTTCCGTCTGAGTTTGACAGTTACTAGAGAGGAGACATTTTCTTTATACCTGCCTCCACACCCCCACTTCTACAAATTCCCATGTGCCGCTCATCCCTATTGATAAAGGAGAAAGAATGAATGTGTATTTGCTGTTAAACTGACATTTTTAATATTCATGAGAAAGCAAAAAAAAAAAAAAAAATCGCATTATGGACGATTGCGTATTGTCATCGATATTGTGATTTGGGACCGCGGTGGCCTGGTGATAACGTACGTCTTGAATTCGAGGCCGGAGCTTTCGAAATTCAAAACCCGATTCCTCCGAAGAATCACCGTTTTACAGGGTCTGATGCACGCTAAACTCACCGGGGCCAAATTTTCTCCTCCTGCGGTGGTGCGAAAATTTGGAGAGGAGGATGCCAACTCAAGAGTCGTTCTCGTCCTATAACCGCGGCTTAATATCACGAGGTCCATTCCAAAATAGCCCTGATGTTCCTTTAAAATTGGACGTAAATGTAACTAAACTAAATTGTAGTGATTTGTTTTTCAATATTTTTTTGTTTAATTTTCTTCAGAGGAAGGTTTTGGATCGATACTTTATATTCGTCATTGCGTAATTCTTCCAATGTCCTCTATAGAGAATCATATGTATATAGTAAATCAAAAAACTGTTAGATTATTTATAAATTTAAATGAAATTTTTTAAAAAACCTGTCCTCCAGTTCTAACCATTGTATCGATTTCGCAAATCTTTAATTCATACAAAAACTCTTGACCCGTCATTAGTCACCTGCCCTCATTGTCCATCACTTTCGAGAGATTTTACAAATTAAAAATTTGTTGGATTTCCAATTTCAACAACCAGACAGATTCAGCTAATTATTTAAAATAATTTGGAAAACCAATGAACTAGACCCCTAATCAACAATCATACTGATTTTGCAAATTTCTTATGTAAGCTCATTATTCCTAGATATATTATCAATGATTACCTACCATGCATTAACTTCTAGTTTTGAGAGATATCACGACATAAGAATAAGATGGGGATCCAAACTTCAGGAACTGAACCGATTTTACCAATTTATTTTCCTTCTTCACAAGTATAACTAATTAATTAGAATGTTCAATCCTTATCTTGTAAGTGCGATTAAAATCAAAGATTTCTTTTGTTATTATTAGATGTAGTTCATCAATTTGCTTAAGGTGACAAAATCAATTGATAAGAAAAAATACAAAATAGTGCAATGGTCACAGGGGGAAAAGTCTTTGCTCACTATTAGAATAGATAACCGCGCTTTCTTTTCGACATGAAAATATGATGCAACAAAACACAAATGAAGCATACGCAAAACAGTACTTTAAAACAGTAATAAGCAACAACCAAGCAATAAATCTTTATTAAATAACTGCAATTGTACAAAGCAATCAGATAGAATTAGCTGGAGATCAACATTTCAAAGAGAGATTTCGCTCAACTATTCGCTTGAGCTCAACTCAATTTCCGTTCTCGACTTGGCTGACTACCAAACCTGACACCGCTTCTAGAATTTTTATAGGCTCCGTAACAGATCACCGAATGCTCAAAAAAAATTCTGTAAAGCGAGTCTTAAAGAAGCAAATGCCAATAATCTCGAATATGCAAATTTCTTCATTTTTGTTTCTAAAGTCTTCAAATTTCCCGTCCAAAACATGGGGCATTAATTCGGCATTTTTACAGTAGTTATTATATCTATAAAACATCTTCCTACCGGAGATTCATTGCTCTTGGAAGCAATAATACAAATTCGTAACACTATTAATATAATATACGAATAGTAATAAACGTGTCGTCTTTTTATTACATACAATTATTCGAAATCAAATGCTTATATTGTAGCAAAATGAATGTATTATGTTTCTGTACATATGTATATAGTTGTACGTTGTATCCGAATATCCAATTAGTAATAATATCCGTATAAATATACCTTGGTATAGTTAAATAACATCAAACTATATTTATTCAGATATTTAATATTAATGTCGCCAAAAATAAATGATGACAAGGCTAAAGTAGATTCATATAATATAAAATTTGATCGAGTCGGTTATTTCATACTTTCTAGGATAGCACACGAGGAAAAAATCTTGAAACGCAATATTTGGTGGAAAACTCATCTTAAAAGTATTGTGCATCGCATATATATTCCTAGAAATGCAAAGATGAAAGAAAATAAGGTGACACTTCAGAAATATCAATAATACCAGTACGTTCAGAGTCGCAATGAAAAATATTATATACTGAAAGAAACTTTCGGAATATTAAAGTAATAAATATACAGTCTGCAATATTTCTGATAGTATAAAACGATGTCTTGTAATAGGCATTGCTATGAAATTTTTTTCATTATTGCTGTATCCTGTAATAATGTAATTATTTAAGGAATCTAATAATTTGTGGAGGCAATTTCGCCCTTAAAGTTCATTATGAAAGTTTTTTTTCTTCTGAAAATTGAATTGCATACATATATCGAATACCGCCATATTTTGCCAGTTTAGAAAAAAAAAAGCTACTTGAAAGATCAAGACAATCAACAATGTTTTTTGATCACTTGTATATAAATATTTTAAACTTGTATATGATTTATTTACTGAAATCGAGCGGTGGATGTGCAATGAACTATATCCAACGAGCTAGACAGTCATCAAGGAAGTTTTATTCCATAAATAATACATGAAACATGCAGGTAAAGACACGGCCAAGATGTACACAAAGAACAGCATTTATAAAAACAATATAAGCAGACTAACTAAATAATAGCAACGACACTATCAATAACATACAAAATTTATCAACTTTCGGCTCGCATTGCGATCGAAAGAGATTCCTCCTTTAGATCTCCTTCTCATATATTTAAACTTTTCAGATAGAACGTGACAACTCATGGAAGTCTCCAGAAGAATCTACAGTTCTCAGTTTTTAATACAGCCATAATTCTTGCCCTTTTTAGAATTTTTTTCCGTTAAAGTAGACAGTCTGATGCCAAATCATTAAATGATCGGAAAGTTCATAGTTACAGTCGACTATCACTAACATGTAATTAATTAAGAATCTCTGTTAGTCCTTCTTTTCAGCCATAAGACTAATAAGACATTGATACGATATTATCAGCAGCATAACATGCTTATCAACATTGACCTCGCATTACGTACAAACTTCAGAGATATTCCTACTTTTGATCTCCTCCTCAGATATTCATATTTTTCAGATTGGACGTAGCGACACATATAAATTTCCAGAAGAATCTACAGGTCTCGATCTTTAGTCGAGACATAATTCTTACTTCTTTAGAATCTATATTTTTTGTCATTAAGTAGTCAAATTGATGATAAGTCACTAAATGATTGCAAAGTTTATCGCCAAGGCCGACTTGTCCTTCATTCAGAAATTCTGTTAGTCCTTCTTTTCAACCATAAAAGGCAGAGATACAGTGTTATCAGTAGCATTTCACGCTTATCAGCTTTCCGCTCGCATTACGAGAAAACCCCAGAGAGATTCCTTCTATCGATTTCCTTCTTAGACATTTATGCTTTCCAGATAGAACGTAGCGACACATGGAAGTCTCCAGAAGAATCTACAGGTCTCGGGCTTTAATAGAGACCTAATTCTTGCGTTTTCTTAGAATCTTTATTTGTTGGTCATTAAAGTAGTCAGAATGATGCCAACAAATGATCACCAAATGTATCATCAAGGCCGATTACCACTAACTTGTCATTCATTAAGAATCTATGTAGTTAATATGTTAAAGTCAATTAAAAGTCAACAGTTCCCGACTAATAATTTTAAATAAAGACTACGCTTCAAAAATAGCTTATTTATTAATATCTGACAGTTGATCCGAATGAATCTTTTCAAGATTTGATTACTATACATTTGGACAAGGCAGTCGAATTGCTAAACAGGTATCTTGATTTTAATTACCGCCAATTTTAAAGCATAAATTAGATCAATTACTCCATCTTAACCCCCGTCTTATGCTACATTAATCCGAAATTAAACATAATCCCATAACCCATAAATCTTCAAGAACCAGGAAGGGCCAAACGTATTAGTTGTTCCTTTTCACTCCCAAGCAGAGCGACTGCCGCAGAATTTACATATGAAATCTGCATGCCGGAGGATATGAAGAGATGAAGAGAGGAGGGGGGAGTGAATTTAAAATTCTGCATCCTTCATTATCACATGATTCGAAGTGTGATTTCCTCCCGGATGTTGAAATTACCCTCGAAGAGAGAATTATGCTAATGGCTTTCAAATCGATGACATCATTTAGAGGTCAATACAGCGAAGGACATACAGAGTTGAGATGTTTCGAGAATAGAACGACTTAGGCCTCGAATTCATTCGTATTAGCTATTAGAATAAGTTTTTAATAATTAGATAGATAAAAAAAATTGTTACTGATTGCCATTCGGTATAATTATGATATTTATCTGGTGTTTTTATGAGATTTTTCTAAGTGTTTATAAGGAATAACTAAATATTTTGCAAATTTTTCTGCAAACATCTGCGTTATATTATGAATACGAAGAGAATTGGCATTGGTGATTGCCATCGAAGTTTAGTTTATTTGTATTTAAGTCCGATTTCGAAACAGTATGAAGTTCATTTGAGAACGCATTTTATACTTTTGAATAGTGGGCAGATAATCAGGTCGGTACCTGTGCCGATACCTTTTCCTGTAGACTTCTGCGCCATATTAAATATTGGAGGATATTTTATACCAAACGACTTATCGTGCATTAGACTGTGCATTAGAGCCTTCTTCGATGGAATTTAATTTTGAACCTAAAATCTTCAGGTCCCAAATTCAAGACGTTACTTTTATATATGATACATGTGTATTATCAGACATAGACAAAATCGGTTGTTAAAATGACTTTATAATGAAATGACGTGAAGCAAAAATGACTTAATAAACAAGTGACATGGAACAGAAATAACTTTATTAGCTATTGCAAACTTTGTAAGCAAATGGCATGAAACAAATAGACATTGGTTAAGCTTATGGTTTATTCCACAGTTTTAAAATAAACTGGAACAGCTTCACAGCAATAATTTTTTCATAGAAGGATTTTTTTAAAAAATAAAAATAAATTTAGATGTATAGGAAAAAAAATTTAATAGAAAAGAAATCCAATAATTCCTTTTATGAAAGCAGAAAAACAAAAAAACTTAAAAAAAGTTTGTACCGCAAACTACTTTATAAACATGGAGCAAAAATAACTTTGCAAACAAATTGCAGGCTTTATAAACAAAAGGCGTGAATCAAATAGGCATCCGCTAAGTCTATGGCTTATTCCATATTTTAAAATAAGTCGAAACTGTTTTATCATAATAATACTTTCATGGATGGATTTTTTAATAAAACTAAATTTAGAAGGAAATGAAAAAAATGATTAATCGAAACAAAATCAAATTATTTACATAATGAAAGCAGAAAAGCAAAAAAGACTTAAAACTCAATGAAGTCCAAACGACTTTATAAACATGGAGCAGAAATGGCATGAAGCAAATAGACATTCGTTATATCTATGGTTTCTTCCACAATTTTAAAATAAACTGGAAATGTTTCATCGCAATAATACTTATATGGAATGATTTTCTTAATAAAAATAACTTTAGATGAAATGAAAAAAATTAATAAAAACGAAATAAAAAAAAATCGAAATGTTTCATATGAATAATACTTGTAGGGAATTATTTTTTAATGAACATAGATTTGTATAAAAACGCAAATAAATTGTTTCCTATTAGAAACCAGAAAAACTAATATTTTTATGAACGCAATGAAATGAAAAATAATATTT
Source organism: Argiope aurantia (assembly GCA_026543865.1). Classification (NCBI taxonomy): domain Eukaryota; kingdom Metazoa; phylum Arthropoda; class Arachnida; order Araneae; family Araneidae; genus Argiope; species Argiope aurantia. The sequence goes on along the minus strand of JAPMOR010110982.1, from coordinate 33,296 downwards.
TCCTAATATTTTTTTTAAAAAATTATATATTAGTTTAATAAGGTCATTCTATTTTATGTCTTTTTCAATTAATAAAGAAATAAATGTAACTGATAGAAATAATTTTTTTAGTTTAAAATTTTCTGATTCTTTCAGGAAATACTTGAAATATACATAGAAATAAATATAATAATTAAAAAAACAAATAAAATTAATAAATTTAATTAAAAAAACGAATAAAATTCACATTTAGTGTCATCGTATTAAAATTAAAGACAAGCTTGATTAAAATTTTTTATTTCGTATGAATTAAATAAATTCTGAAAAATAAAAATTTTTTAATTTAAAATTTTTTTCTAAAAGAAGTGTTAGAGTTATATAAGAGTTTTCTCTTATAAGTAATGCATATAAAACATCTACATTGAGTGCAATCATTTTAAACTGAATATCAAAATTTTGTATTATATAAATCTTATGTTAATAATCTTACTAGAAGGAATGAATAGAATAAAAGTGCATTCTTTAATCTTCATATCGAACAATTTTTAAAATTAAAAAATTATGGTAGTATGAAATATTTTAAAATTATTTGTCAACTGAAAAATATTCAAGATAGTAAATATAAGTTAATAATAAAAGGATATAAAATTTAGACATTTTTTTTCTTTGAAAATAAATTTTCTGCAATCTAATTGGCTCATTTTAAATAAAATAATTCTTAAATAAAATATAGCTTTATTTTATTTTTGTATTCGAACATAACATATCAGAACAGCAATTTGAAAATATACCCTTGGATATAAATTATTGAAAAAGTAATTCAAAATGAAACCATCGTTTTTAAGCACTTTCGCTGCAGTATTTGAAAATTTCTAACAGATATCTAACTTTATCATGAAGACAAATATTTTTGCCATTAATAGAAAGAAATACCAATTTTTTTTGTCTTATTGTTTGATGGATTAAAAATATTTCCTGAATTTAATCTATCAAATAAAACAAACAAGCAAAGAAACTTAAACAGCTGCTGAGTAATATCTCACCTGCTCTTTTATTTAAATGCAGATGATATTTTTTATCAATCAAATGAAAGATGTCTCATGAGAAAAATTATTATTGCAACCCAAAAGAAATAAAAATTTGTTCTCCTAATTATCTTAAGCACTTAGAAAATAATGTGCAGCAAAAGCAAACAATGCTGTCAAAAATTCTTAAAAACCATTTTCTTTTTTTTTAAAAAAGGAAAAGACTTTTATTCGATACCTCGTTTTTTTCTTAAATAAACTTTCCAAATTTCACCTGCCGATTAAATACATACTAATTCCAAATTGCGAAAGCCTTCTTTAAATAAAGAATAAAATGTATCGTTTGACCTTAGTAGTGAAGTGGAATGAAGAGATCCGAAATTAGAAATTAGAGTTTTTTTTTTTTTCCCCTATTCGCTGGAAAGGAAATCGTCTGAAAACTCAATTTAGAGATTGGAGATAGCTAAGCCTAATTTAGAAAGAAATTAAGAATGAAACAGAACGTTTTAAAGGACAAAAAGAAGATCAGAAAGCCTTTTTTTTTTCTTTTTCTTGTGTTTGGACGCAACAAATAAATCCCAGTCGTGTTAATCAAGTCTTAAATTTTTATTTTGAATCGAAATCTTAAGCAAACGAAAATGCTTTTTGAAGAAAGATCAGGCTTAATGAAGTAAAGTCTTTGGCATGGAAATGAGAAAAACAAAAATATGTAACGTCATTTATTAAAATTCAAACTATTGCTTGCTGAAATCATTTATTTTATTGTCTTAAATTCATTTTCAAGAGGAATTGGAACTACATAAAATAAATAACGGCTTTAGAGGAAAATGGAAAAAAAATAATAAAATCATTATTTTTAAATTATTAAAACTCCACGACAAAATTAAATTCTTTATGAAAGAATATTCTTTTTGGAATGTTTCTGATTTTGTTATACTAAACTTAATTCTTATTTCCTGACAGTAAACTGATACATGCTGCCACTTCAACCATTTTTCATTTTATATTGCAAATGCCATATATTATATAAATGCATTTTTTTTCACATAAAGTTGTGACACTATGTTTTTTTATCTTTCTTTTTTCCTATTTGATTTATATTTGATTCGAAGATTACTTTGTTGAGGCATGACCTGAGGGCATGAATTAATTCCTTTGCAGCTAGTTGCATGAAGGACATGAGATGTAACAACTGCTGCCCTATCCAAAAAGTGTCGAAAAACAAATAACTGTGATTGTGCCCAGGCAGAGTCATTCAAATTCCTTTCATGTTAAATTAGATAAATAATCTGAGTATTCAGATTCCAATGTATGGTAAATTTTACAAATTAGAATTAAAATGTTCAGAATCAATTTTTTTTCGTAAATTTGTTAGAATTAGAGAGATAGAGATTCGAGATTAGAAGTATACGTCTTCAGCGGAAATATTAGAGTGAGTTTAATAAAAATTATATGATTGTTTTTAGAGTAATATATATATGATCTCTGCTGTTGCTGTTGTTGCAAATCGACATGGCCTGATTTAATCAGACCAAATCCAAAACTCCGTTGACAAGAAGAAAGTCAAAAACGAGGAAGGGAGAAGAATAAATTTCTTCCCAAAGAAGTCCTAGACAGTCTAGAATATGTCCAGCAGAGGCCTGATGTTGGCGGCATTTCAGGCAAAGAGGGCAAGATTTTTCACCCTGAGAAAAGAAAAGAATTTAAGGTGGCCACAGGCAAGGCACGACAGGCAAGTGTTGGTTTTTCTATCACAAAGAAGAATTAAGGATTGGCCCGGCTTATTGACCCTATACCAATCATGAGTAGGGGGTACCATCCAATTCTTCTTATTTAGGAATTTCGCCTGAGAGAAGAGTTCTAAGTATGTGAGTTCAGCAGAAGATGAAGTCGCTAGGCTCCTTCCTTTCTTTGCAAGCCTGTCTGCTATTTCGTAACCAAGTAGATCGACATGAGATGGGATCCACTGGGAATGAATATCATGTTGGAGTGAAATTTGCTTCAACTTCTGAAGAATAGACAGACTTGCTTTATCTCCAGCATAGGTCCAATTGTTAAGGTGGTCCATTGAGCTGCGGCAATCAGTAAGAATCCAAAGGTTCTTATAAATATTTTCGTGTAAAATGATCTTAAGCTCCTTATCGATTGCTAGAAGTTCGCTTCTGAAAACGGAACAGAAGTCTGGATTTCGTTGGCATAGAGAAAAACTAGACTGAAGAGTTACAATATAGATTCCACTACCTGCAAAATTGTCGATTTTGCTGCCATCTGTATACAATTTAATGTCACATTTAGGGATTTCATAAATGACTCCCAAGGCCAAATGTCTAAGGTGTTCTGACGCATTTTCCTTTTTATTAATGGGAACAGGGAGGTTGAAATGAAAGTGGAGCCTGGTAAGTTCTTCAGTTGGATTCATACAGGAGTGAAAAGAATGTGGCTCTACATTTTTAGGAATTACATTTTGAGACAAGACTTTACTAAAGGGACTCTATGATCTCTATTAATAATAAATAGAAACGGTATGTGTGTGTGTGCCTGCAATCTCTAGAGCAGACCATTTGATCTAAAACTATCCAATTTGTTACATCTATACTTTTGAGAGTAGAAATAAGTTTCTTAGAGCAAATAAAAAAAAATTAATTCATTAAAAATTAAAAGAAATTTTGACAATTTCCTGTAATAACTTCGGAAAGCGTTATAGTACAAAAGTTATATATATATATGTGTGTGTGTGTGTATGTTCGCGTGCGTGTGTGTGTATATATATACAGACATATATATGTAATGATATATCTTAATCTATTTTTAAAATTTAATTAATTTCCTAATTTTTATCTTAATTCCGCCCATATTTTCATTCTAAAACGTTCTCTTATTTCCTGATCCGATTCCACCTTTTTTATTCAATTAATGCAACAGAAGCTCTCTAAAATTGCTCAAATCAGAAGGTTCTCACGCTTCGGTTATAGGGATAAAAATCTTTAATGTTTGCAACATTCTTTTAGGGATACTTAAAAAAAAGGGTTTGCAACAAAAGAGTTCCCTTTCCTAAGACTACACGTGTCAAAGAAATGCCTATCAAATTTTCATAATAAAATCATCGAAGGAAGAATTTCGTTCTCCTTCGATCTCTGGTGTCGCGAAGTGGACTGGGGTGTTTCTGATTGCTTGTTCTTGTACATAAATTGTGCAAGAACAAGCAATATATATATATATATATATATATATATATAATTTTTTAAGCAGAGACCGAAGTCAGAGAAGACATGTTCAAATTTTAAACTTAGCTTTTATTTTCCATCCCGGGAGGCATAATTTATGTAAAGCAAAAACGACGAGGCACATCAACACAGAACGTCACAAGAGCAAAAGAGGAAAAACTAATGAAATATTTATCCCTATGATTATGTACTGTGAGATTTTGATAGGGATTTCTTTACAAGTGTCGATCACAGGAAAGGGATCGTTTAAAAGAATGTGTTAGATCGATAAATTTTTATCCCTTCGCACGCAGTGTCAGAACCGCTCACTTAAGCATTTTTACAGAGCTTCTATTGCAATAATTAAATAAAAATGGTGGAATTGGATTAGGAAATAAGAGAACATTTTAGAATGAAGTTAATACGGGCTGAATAAAGTTAAGACTTTAGAAATAAATTCGGATTATATTTAGATTTTAAAATATATATATATATATATATATATATATATATATATATATATATATATATATATATATATATATGTGTGTGTGTGTGTATGTGTGTGTGTGTGTGTGTGTGTGTGTGTGTGTGTCATGAAATTTTAAACTCTTAATTTAAACCAAATTAATTTCCAAAGCTTTATCTTAATGTAGCCAATAGTAATTTCTTTCTCTTATTTCTTGATCCCATTCCACTTTCGGTTCCATTAATTCATCTGAAGCTGTGTAAAAAGTACTGCGTCATCAATCTACGTATCGAGTGAAAGTGATACTTCCGTTGCCCTTCTGAAAGGTCAACACGCTTATTGAATTGGCGCGTGGCCGGAAATTCCATGTTATATAAGAATAGTGATCATTTGTTTCGGCCCTTCTTTACTTCTGTTTTTGTACCGCGCTGCGCCTTCTTGTAAATTAATCATGTCTCTCTCCCAAGAGAGAATAAAACGAAATTAAAAATTCAACATCTCTTCACTGCTTGTCAAACCTGCATTCTGCTTCAACCAAAATAAGCATATATATATATATATATATATATATATATATATATATATATGCCAATTTTTTTTACGTATGATATTTTACCTTTTTAAAAATATTTTAAATTTAATATTAATCATGAAAGATGATCAGAATACATTTGTTTAAAGCATTTTGAGTTGCATTCAATTAACTATTCATTAAAAAAGTATAAAGAATGATTGATTCCATCAAGAACAATCTAAAAAGAAAAGCATTCCCTTTTTTTTCACAATCTCGTTAAAAATCTTTTTCTTTTATTTTTAAAATTATCCTTGTCTACATCAGATAGGAACAATAGCGAAATTTGCGCTCATTATATCTTTATTATGAACAAAAAAAAAATAAAGACGTACTGAAAATGAAAGCCGTTTCTTTAAAAAAAAGATCGAATTTTATTACTGAATTTACACCCATATTATGAACGAACAAAAGAAGCCATTTTTAGACTGGAAAGAAAAACTGGCTTAAGAGGGAATCAGTGTCAGATTATTGAAGTGAACGAAAAAAAAACCCTATAAAATGTCACAAAAAAAGTTTTTAACGTTAAAATAGCTTCAGCGTATCATTTTGAAAACAATGTACTCTGATTGAAATAGGACATTGAAGGATGAAAAATGCCGAAAGAAATGTAAAAAAAAAAGAGGGGATGACATTCCCAGGACGGCGATTTTCTCCCCTCCCCCTATTTCCTGTCCCCATTGTTTGAAAAGTTTTAAAAATCGGGAAATGTCTGCATTAGCTGTTAGGATTTCTAAACATTCCTGACGCTATTTATTTCATGCTGTATAGGTAGAAATTCTTCGAAAATGGTAAAATGAAATAAATGACATTGATATTGAGGGAACAGATTTGCGCCAAATCTTAAAGAATAACGGTTTTGAATTGAATGTATCTGTGTTTGCGTAAATGCCATCTTCAACAAACATCGAATTTCTCATGCTTAATTTGATATTTATTGTTCACTAAACGAAAACACATAAATATGTACTTGATTTATACACACACACACATATATATATAATGTTACAAATCTGCTATGTTGCTTCCCAACAAGGTTAATTCAATCACTGGAAAGACCATTTTATGACTAGCTCTGTTGGATGCTGATCAAATACCGAACCAGTGATCTCCGGGATTGGTGACGAATTTGGCAAACTTGCAGACAGAATAGATAATACTGGGAATTCCAGAATTTTATCAATTGACCAATAAGAACCGAGGTACGCCTGATCATTCCAGAACCTCCTCTGCCCCCCTCCGGGAACTAAAAAAGGAAGACAGCCTCAAGCTGAAGTCAGTCGTGTATCAAGGAGTCGCGAATTGAGTCGTAGTCATGAAACGAGTAATAATCGTGGTCAACGGCGAATAGTTGGATCAGTCCAGCGAAGAGATAGTGTTTATGAGGAGCTTAAGCGATTGCTGAATTGAGCTATATGTCGAGTCCTGGTGATTATTGTGGAAGCAGCATCGAGTCGCGTGAGGATTAGCCAGTCATGTAGCAGTGAGTCGGCAGTTGGATACTGCTAAAGCGACGAGACAGTGGAGAATAGCAGGCGTAGAGTGAATTTTCTCCTTCTGCAGAATACTATCTGGCCGCTTTGTATGCTGTGATAGTTATCACTATCGGTTACTACTTGTGGGCTACTGTTTGTTGTAGAGTACTGCTATGTGTTGCCAGTGTACGTCTCGGCTGTGTATCTGTCGTCTGTGTCTACCTCTTTAATAAATGTCGCCGTTGATTTCTACTATT
>JAPMOR010110982.1:0-13448 GCA_026543865.1 Argiope aurantia | reverse complement strand
TAGGATCTTTTGTGTTAATTTTATAACATTCGCTAAAACAATTCCAAGCAAAGATAAGAATAACATTAAAATGTTACACATTTATTACATCATGTATTAAAATGTTAACATTTTTAACATCAACATTTTTCTCAAACTGAGTAACAAAGGGTGCCTCTACTTTAATATTTTAGAATTATTATGGAAGCGTGAATCAATATTTTCTCAAATTTACTCTCAGATGGTCCGCTACATTTTAAATAAACTTTTAATCAAAATTAATTGAGTAATCAATAATTAAACTCTGAAAATAATAAAATGATATAATATTATTTATAATACACAGCCTCAGAATATGAATATTAGAAATCAAGTGAAAATTCGGTCATAAAATTAAATTAATTTAAAAAATTGAGTTAAATAGGAGCAAATAAAATCGGAAATTAGGATATATATATTGGTAATGACAGGTAAAACTATTCCAAGCAAAAATAATCAGAATCAGACAATAACATTTTTTTCTAAATTAACAACCAAAGGGCGCTTCTCTTTTAAAATTTTATAATTATTATGGAATTTGTAATCAGTATTTTTCAAATTCACACCCATATGGCTTATTTCTCTTTAAATAAACTTTCAATCTAAATTAATTGATTAATTAATAATAAAACTCTGAAAATATTAAAATATTATATTTTCATTTAGAATACACTGCTTCAGAATATCAATATTAGAAATGAAGTGAAAATTTGAGCATAAAATACCGTTATTGTACAGATGAAAAAATTCGAATTCAATAAAAGTATGTAAAAGAAAAAATTAGAATATCTTTTTTTTTTCTGATTTGATAATAATCGGTAAAAACATTTCCAATCAAAAATAATCTTGGCATTAATGTGGCGAATCATCATTTTTTTTCATAAAATGACTACCAGATGGCGCTTCTCTTTTAAAACTTAATAATTATGGAACTCTAATCAATAAATTCCCAAATTCACTTTCAAATGTCGTGAGTCATTTTAAATCAACTTTTAATCCAAATTAATTGATTAATCAATAATTAAGCACTGAAAATATTTAAAATTTTATATTCGCATTTAAATACACATCCTGAGAATAGGAATATCAAATATTAAATTAAAATTTGATCATAAAATTCAGTTATTGCGCAAATGAAAAAAATTAAGTTAAATAAAATAAAAAATTAGAACCTTTTAATTTTTTTTATTTGATAATGATCGTTATAACATTTCTATGCAAAAGTAAACCGGATATTAACATGAAACATAATTTTTTTAATTCACTACTAGAGGGCGCTCCTTTTCTAAAATTTTATAAATATGGAAATCTGAAATCAATACTTTCTCAAATTCTTTCTCAGATGGCATTTTTCATTTAAAATCAACTTTTACTCCAAATTAATTGATTAATCAATAATTAAGCACTGAAGATATTAAAACATTATATTATCATTTAGAATATTATATTATTCCTTATCAACATCATCAGTATTATTATATTATTACATTCATAAACTCAGAACAGTAATATTATAAATTAATAGAAAATTTGATCCTATAAAATCCCGCTATTGTAAAAATAAGAAAATTAAAAAATGAATTGAATAAAAGTAAATAAAACAGAAATTTAGGATATTCTGGGATTTTCTTTTGGAGTTTGATAGTTATCGTTGAAACATTTCTGAGCAAAAATAACCCTAACATTGACAAGGCGCTGTTGCCACAAATACTTTATTCAGCATTACTTTCATTACCTCTATAATAAGCCTATCTACCTAGCGGCTCATTGGAGCGCAATCTTTATCGATACAGGGGTTCGCAAAAATATTGACGCCACGTTTCACTTCACTTCTCTGCCTTAACCAATGATCCGTCAGCTGAAAACGTGTTAACGTGCTTTTACAGCCGTACGCGCCATTAGCTCGACTCTATAAACAGAAAACTGTCTCCTCAGCGCTGTTGCCAACCTATCAGCACAAATTTACTCTCCCTTATCTAAACGATTCAGGCTCATCTGGTAGAATACATTAGGAACATTCCATCGGCAGGGAAATATTTGGTTTAGTAAGAAAGGGAAAAATGTTCTTCATAATTAAAGTTTCCCTCTTCTTTTTTCTCTGCATTTTATGGAACCTTAATGTGCAGACGATATTTTATCCCGAAGTCGTTCGATTCTTCGATATTTTTATCTCGTTTGCACACAGGGGAACGCAGATACCATTTTTTAATATCGACATTTTATTCTCTCTCTCTTTTTTTTTTAAAAATGAAGTTTGGATGAGATGCGTCCAGCATAGCTATGTTCATTACCGTAAAATACTTTTTATCATTTGCATAAAAAAAAAAAAAAAATTCTATATCATTTTTTTTAAAGTTTTTAATGTAAAGTATTCGTTAAATCGAAAGCAGAAGAAAGTTAATCGATTAACTAGTTTTTACAGAAATTGTTGAAGCAGAATTAGTTTTAGACGAAAAATATATTGACGAACGATTTTATGCTTTTTCGATATTCAACATCAAATTTTTTTTGTATATATAAAAAGTACGAAGCATAAAGTAATCATCAAAATGATCTTGCGTTTATTATAAAATACTGTAGATTTTTTTAAAAATTTAAACTCCTATAATTAAAAAATCTCTATTCATAATTATATGACATGAATGCACTTTTATTAAATTTATTTAAAGAATTTTATATAGTGGAATCAAATTATTAAACAAAAGTTAATTTCCTTATGTTTTTTATTAAAGAAATCCGACAAAAAGTGTCAAAAAAGCAGTTTAGATTAGAATGATAATTCATTAACACTAAACCTACCGGCATTTCACCGATACATTGGAATTGCCATTGGAAGCGGGTCAAATGACCCGCTCGTGGTAGCTTTAGTGTTAATTCAGCGATTCTCAACCTGTGGGACGAGCCCCCCTAGGGGGGCCACGATAATATCCAAGATAAAATATTATTTAAAAAAATTGATCAATTGACAGAAAGGAAAGCACACATACACATAGAAAACAAGATACATTTCGACATATTTAATAACTTGTTAAAGTAAAACAACTTACTAAATCAAAGTTTACTTAATTAAAACATACTAAATTAAAAACTAATTTAATAATTATTAGTGACTTCTTTGGGCCTCTCTTTCAGAGCAAAACTTTTCGAATGAAGGCTTAAAATTAGAAATAGCCAATCTCAGTTCTGTTTCTATATTTAGCCGAGATCTGTATTTTGTCTTCAAAGAAGCCACAGTATAAAATCCAGTTTCACAAAGGTAGGATGTTGAAAATGGTAATAGAATGCGAAATGCCTTTGTTTTTAGTGCAGAAAAATCATCCTCTACACCTGCCCAAAATTGTGATTTATTACTAAATTGTCTTTTAGTTTCGGCACTTGTAGTGAAGTCTATGAATTTTTCTTCCTCATCAATTGAGAGTCCTTCGGGAGTCTTATGAAATGGATCCCTAACCCACTCGTAACTTGCTATCAGTTTGTCGCCAACAAGAAAATACCTTTTAAAATTCTTTGCCAGCATGGCTAAATGATTTTCAATGGTTACAAAAACAACTTTTACATGTTCTTCTTCAGCCTTGTAAGTTTTAGTACAATCATCCACCTTTGCAAACATTGTTAGGTTTTTTTGCTTTAAATTTCTGTTCCACAATTCCAATTTTCTACAAAAAGCATTAACTTTATCACTCGTATCCAACATATGTCTATTTGCTCCTTGGAGTTGAAGATTCAAGTTATTTAATTTCTCGAATATGTTCAATTTCATCACAAATAAACCATCGTGAAAATTCTCGACCTCCGGTTTGTTTTCTTTCTCTAGGAAAATTACGAATTCTTCTCTTAATTCATAAACACGTTACAAAAATTTCCCACGCGATAACCATGTTGCCTCGCAATAAAATAGTAACGCTGAATGTACTGAACCCATGTCTTTACAAAGTGCGGAAAAGATTCTCGATTTCAGGGGTCTCATTTTTATGTAATTTATTACGATTACAACCGTACTTAACACAATATTCAGACCAGGACTTATTTCTTTCGAAACCAAAGCTTCTCTGTGGATCATACAATGTATCCAGACCCACTGATTCGATTTTTTTTAAGTGCTTGTATACCTTGGAATCGTCCGGACATTGAACGGGCACCATCGGTGCATATTCAGACGCAATTTTTCCAATCTATGTTTGCCTCATACATAAAATTCTTTAAGATAGCAAATAATGCGGGCGCTGTTGTTTTGAGTTCTATTGGTTTGCAGAAAAGTAGTTCTACTAGTGACATATTATCACAAAATCGAACATAGGCGATTAAATGAGCATCTTTATTACTATCTGTTGCTTCATCAAGCTGTACTGAAAACAATTTGTCACGCAACTTCGAGAAAAGCTGACACTGTACATCTTCAGCTATATCGCCAATTCGACGAGAAACAGTATCATTTGAAAGAGGTATGAACTTGTAATTGTTTTGAAAAAATATCGCAAATTATAGTTTCTGCAATCTCAATTGCTGCTGGCAAAATAAGCTCTTCACCAATGGTGTGAGGGTTTTTACTGGCTATTTTATACGGAATTTTGTAAGATGCAATTAAAGCTCTTTTATTCACAAAGTTTCTTTAAAAAGTAATTTTTGCTTTTTATATGATTTTAATTTTTATTCAAAGAATTATCTGGGTTTGTTGTACTCACTATGAAGCGTTTCCAAATGTCGTTGTTTAAGTTTATTAGGTTTCATGCTGTCTGCGGCCAACATTTTTGAGCAAATTTTATACATGCGCCTTTCTTCATTTACTTCAGTACTGATAAACCCAAAATTTAAGTATTCTTGAGAATATTTTCTTGGTTTTATTTTCGGAACCACGCTCGTCTGTGTATTTGTTGGTGCTTGAATGTCGTCTAATTCTCGCTTACTTCCGCATAAAAATTTATCCACGAGTCTGCATAAATCTACTGCCGTGAATATTTAATAACGCAATTAACACGAAAACATATAACATACATATTCACGATAGAATCGATATCGATAGAAGGATCGACTCGAATGAGACTGGCAGGAATTAAAACTTGCGTTATCGAACATTTTCCTTCTTTCTATGTGAAAACATTTGCTCTGCGCCTGCTCGAGACGGCATCGGTCGTGTGGATTCCCTTCCACAAACATTGCTTATATTTCACTTTTGTTTAGTCATGCTTCTGTTTTATTTCTTTCATTATTCGAAAACATGTATTCCCGTTTTCTGAATTTAGCTCACCCCGTCTAAGTTAACTTTCATTAACGAATTTTTCTACTTTCATATTCTTTTAAAGTTATCTCCCTGTTTGGCTTTCATTTCAAATATAATATTTAAATTTTGCCCGCTTTCATTCGCTTCATCTGTTCACCATCCACTTGGCAAAATGCCAAATGTGCTTTCTCGCCAACGTTGGCTCGCTTTTGTTTTGGCACTCAGTTACTCTTGTTTTGGCACTCAGTTAAAAATAATTTAAAAACAGAATAAAATATACTCAATATGCATTTTTGTTGTATACATTTTATTGTAAGCAGGAGGCGCGATGTAAATAATGATTGAAAATTGGGCCGAAAATACTGAAAGGTTGAGAAACGCTGCATTAATTTAATAATAACTAGCTTCTTTTTAGCGTAAAGTTTAGAGTTATTAAGGTATGTGATTACGTTCGAGATGAATCGCTTGAAAAAAGTACAAAAATAGTTATATTTTTGAATATTTTCATAAAAAAAGATTAAAAAATTATCCATGAAACCAAAATATACGAATTAAATGGCAAAACTCTTTTCAAAATTGGGAAAAAGTAGGGTCTTTTTTGGCTAAAAAGAGATATAAAACTAAAATATTTTAGTTTAAAGGTTTTATCAAATGATTTGTTTAAAATTTTATAGATAACTTAATAAATATATTACTGAGTTCCGGAACTAAACAAATAAACTGTATTTCTATACGTTCTTTAACAATTGGGGTTCGACTGATAAATAACAGGAAATTTTTAGTTTTTCCACACATTATGAAGTACTAAATTAACTAAAGAATATTTCTAAATAAACAGATTACTTATTATTTATTTAAGGAATTGTAAAACATATTGAGAAATTATTAAACCTGATTTGAACAAAAAATATGCAATGGATTTTAATTTAAGAGCTTTTTCGTAAGAAAATTCTACGAAATATTCGAATTTGATAATATAGCTTTTAAAGATGTAAAATCGCATTAAAACGCATGTAAATGTAGATATAAAAATGAATATAACTTCCCACAAAATGGACAAAAACAAAATTGAGAAGTGTTATTTTTAAAAAACCTGTTCAAACATTAAGAATATAAAATAAAGAAACTTCATAATTTCGGGAAAGTTCGACCTTTCAACGTAGTCATCTATCATTCAAGAATTGTTTAAAAACTCCACTTCAATATTTTGAATAATTTGGCCTTATGACTTCTCCAGTAAAATATTTTTTAAATTTCAAAACTCATCTCAAATTTTTTGTATGCATATTACCAATTATGCCTACCAGTTATTATTTCAAAAACCATAAATTGTCGTATACATTGCGTAACCAAATTCCTAATTTTCTATATGTGTTTTTATAAAATACGATAATATCACAAGAAAACGCCGCAGTATTGAAAAATAAACATACTCTAGAGGAAAAATTTGGCAGGAGTCCTTTTAATTTAATTTTTTTCTTTTTAACTTATCGAGACAGGACAGCACGCTCTTCACTTGCTTTTTGGAACAATTCATAGTATTCCGATTCGCATTATTTATTTTTGCAATATTTTCCTAGGAATTCAAACTCGTTCCACAATAAATTCATATAACAATTCGCAGTATTCTGATTCGCTTTATTTATCTTTCCAAATTCTAACATGTTTGATAGTAGATTCATAAAACAATTTATAATATTCCAATTCGCGTTATTTATTTTATCGAATTCGTAATATTCTCAGTCGCAATATTTATTCTTACAATATTTAAATTGAAATTCTAACACGTTAGACAATAGCTTTATAGAATAATTTGAAGTATTATGATTCGCATTTTTTAAAATTATTTTCCTTAAAATCAAATACGTTGAACAACAGTTTCATAAAAAACAGTTGTTCTGCAGATTTTTTTTTTCAAAAATTGAAGACTTTATTAGTTCTAAAAAAGATGGAGTCAGTTTAATTTACATTCCAGTAACGCAGTAAACGTAAACATTATGATTTAAAATTTTTAATTATTGCTTGTGGCAACACAAACTAAAATTCACGCTATTTATTTTTTAAATATTTTCCTTACGATAAATGTTTATGCATGAATTCCTTTTCTTATCTTTCCAGATATATTCTATGCATCTAGATGTCTAGATTGTGATACTTTCAAGCAAATGGTAACAAATTTTATTAAATCATTTTTGTCTTTTTTTATGTTTTTATTAATCAAATTAATATCTAGCATATCCTGCTTGAAGAAATGTAAATGCAGCAAATTATTTTTATTTCTTCAAAATTAGTTACAAGTATTTAAAAAAATTATTGCAAAAAGTTTAAAATATTTAACCTTTTATATTTCAATTATATATATATATATATATATATATATATATATATACCCATATATAAAATAATAGTGTCAATCAATCGATGCGGTCAGTCAAACCCACGAAATTCGGGTTATTTTGTAATTTATTTAATATCTAAGAGTTCGTTACTTTCAATTATATTTATACATGAATTTTCATAAAATATTTCACAAACTTTAAAATTTGATGAAATTTATAAACAGACAACTTACCCTTCAGTCACTAATCTCGATTTTTAAAAAATATCGTTCAGTACTTACCTAGAAAGAAAGAAAAAAGTATAATTAAGAAAATAAAGGATAAAACCTTCAATTATTTTTTAAAATTTAATTTATTAGCAAAATAAAAATTTGAGATGACTAATACAGTTGACTTGAGTATAATACATTTGAGCAGAAACATTCAAATCCTAAATTTAAATCAGTTATTCGTCTTTCTAAGAGGCCTTATAATATTAAATTATTAATAATAATAACATAATCGCATTTATATATTGATTTATTATTACTAAATAGTTTTTTTTGCGATAAAAAATAATGAAAAACTGTTCAAAATTCTCTATAAAGTAAACTGTTGAAACTAAAATCCAAATTTAGCATCATTTCATAGGTAGTAGGTTCTCATGAGAAAGGCCTTTTCTGAATTAAAATTCAGAAAACTAATTAATTTTAATTAAATAAAATGATTTCAATAAAATAATTTTATTGCATAAAAATAATTTTATTGTATAAAAAAACATTTTTATACCTCTCTAAAAATATTACAATAATTCTTTTGTTTTTTAGTTGCTGTATTTATATTTACATCGTTGAAACGATATTTAATACATTTTTTTGTATTAACATTATGTCAGTAATATCATTAAAAGTAAAATTTGAAAATGATATAAACATGGACAAATTAAAAGCTAAAACATTTTCAAATTATGACATTTTGGACAAACGGTAAGAGTCTTACTTAAAATTCTTATTGAAGTTATCCTGTCATAGAAAAATAATCTTGTATAATTAAAATTCTAACTCATTTTTCTATTTATAATTCATTTAATTTTTTTCATATACATATTAAAATCAAAAGCATTGTCAAGCTACGACGTTTTGGACAAAAGATAAGGGTTTCACTTAATTTTCTTATTAAAGTTATTCTGTCCTAGAGAAATGATATTGTATAATTAAAAGTCTAGCTTATTTATTTTGTACGTGTACATAATCTGAGATCAAGTTTGCTTTTCGATAGACGATAATACTAAGCATTTAATCGTCTGCTTAAGAGCAAACTTGTAAATATAATACGAAAAAATAAAAAAGATTGTCACGAGCATTCTACTTAAAATATAATTGCACGTTTTTAAAATGTTTGATCAACCAATATTACATCTTTTTATATTTTGAAAATATGGACTTTAATCAATGTAAAAAAATTTCTTAATACTTATATAAGTATCGCTTTGTAAGTTATATTTTATTGGACTTCGTTTTGATTTGCAAATATGTAATTTTATAAGAATTTTTGTTTAGAGCTTTGAAATTATGTAGACATAAATGTTTAAGATGTCACTAAAATATTTTAATATTTCACAAATATTGATTAATAATTTTATAAATATCGATTTTATTAATTTTTAAATTAATTTTAATCAAAAGCAAATAAACCGAAGAGCATTCTTCTACTAAAAGTCGATATAAGTTATGGAAATAAATAAATGATATAAAAAGATGTAAAAAGCTACAGCTGCTGATAAAAAAAGTTTGTGGTAATAAATTATGTTTATAAATTTGATATTTCCTTATATTAGCTGATATAAGAAACTAGAACACAGAAGGCTTTAAAACTAGAAACACAGAAATCGAATATTTAATTGATCTATTTTATTTCTTAAAATATAATTAATAATAACGAAATTTCAAAATATTTATAATACATAATAGCAATAAATATCAAAATTAAATATCAAAATTTTTAAAAAAATTAAAAGCTTAGTAATTAAACCAAAGTTATTGAAAAAATAGTTGTTTATTTCTTAATGTAGTGTATAAATTATTGTATTGGGATGATTATTTAAGAAGTTATTGGCGATTAACTTGGTAAAGTTTTGGCGCAGTTTAGTTTAGTTTTTGTTATATGATTAAACATGTTGAGAAATATTTAATTCTGAAATTTAATTAAATGTAAATTTAACATTTGTCCCAACTCTTAAGTATGAACTAATTTTTCGATGACTGTTAAAGAAACGGACAATACATTCTGATATTTCTGAAAATTAATAACCAAAAATTAAGATTTTCTTTTTCGAATATTAATTTTCACTCTTTAAAAAAACTACCATTATGATGTCATCTGAAATCATAAAATAAAACTTTTAGAATAAGAATTCTTTTAGTTCTCGATTTCGGACTAATAGAATAATAATTATAGGCATTTTTTCCCTGAAAAATCGAATTAAAAAAATAGTGCAAACATTTATTTGAAAGTTTTTTTTCTATTGTTTTTTTTCTATATTATAAGTACTTTGGTGGAATTTTAAAAATTTCCCTCAAATTAAAAAAAATGAAGGGATTAATTTAAACAAGCATGTTAGATGTAAAAAATTTTTTAACATTTCCTGTTTGAATCGATTGCGAAATAATAAATTCTATTAAGAAAAGCGTTCAAAAACTATTTGACATAAAATTTCCAATTTATGCAATACTAGCAGTACCCGCACCGCGTTGCCCATGGCATAACATCCAAAAAGAAAAATTAGCATTAAACTTAAGTCTAGCCTCCACCCGATATGACATGCTCATGCCACGCAACATCAAACAAACATAAATATATATTTAGAAATCGTCAAAAATAACTACAAAACAATTTTTTATAGCTCACGTTCAGAAATATTTAAACTTTTAAAAATGTAAAAATATGATATTCATGGACAAAACAATTCACTAAAATATACAACAGAATAGAATGACTGTTTAGAATTTAAAAATATTAGGAATTGGAACAGTAAGTACAATCAAGTCATTGTACCCACTGTTCCACACTTGTTTATCAACTCTGCATAAACTGATATGAAAATAAAATTCAGCTTGTTTCATAATATTTCTTTGTAAACTGTATTGGTTGCTTTTCCTCCTGTTGCCAAGACAAAAATGGATGTAACTCTAGAAAGTTCCACATAAAGTTGACCATGAGAAAAACATTTTTCGCCAAAGTCAAGTGTAGACATTCTTTCTCTGATATTAGCTAACCGAAGGTTTCTTTCCTCTACATTTTCATTATCGCACAACAAACGTAGTGTTTTGGTATTTAATGTGTTCTGGTCAAGGTGGAATTTCCTTTTTGGGGTGCATTATGAGTTTTGAATTGCTGTTTAACGTAGACGTAAACAAAGAAATGTATCGCATATGCATACCACAGCTCTTGCTATCTGCGCATGCACAGTTTGAAGTTTTCGCTCGCACATGCGCGAATAAATGCAAAACACAAATACTGCTGTTTTACTCATGCGCGAATCGTAGTAGGAAAATAATTAAAATCGCAATTGTAAAATTCCTTTTATTTTATTTTGATATGATTTCAATATACTAAAACCTTCACCAATAAATGCCTTACAAAATTGTTCTAATATCTCCAATATCAGTTTAGTATTTCTCCAGTTTTTCTCTTTCAAACATACAGACGCTTTCAGGAGACTTCATTTCGACTGTTATAATTATTATGACGGAATAACAATGCGAGTTTTGGGCCGAAAGTCAATATTATATCCTTAAAAATAATTATCAGTAAAACGTATGAGCTTTAATGTCTGCAATAAAATAAAAATCAAGGAATTACACTTTCAGCATTTTGAAAAGCTGAATTTAGCTTTTAAATCGGTTTCATTATTTTGTTGAACCATTAATCAATCATTACGTCACTTTTTCGACCATCTGCCATTTCATTTTTCTGCCCAAGTAATTACAGCAAAACATCTGCTATTCATATCTCTGGCCGGAAAACAGATTTTCCAATACCATTTAAAAACAACAGTCTCGCTATTAAATTATCTGCCAGCCGGAAAGCGATTTGCCTTGGTTCAAACCCATCACCATTATGATCGAAACACTCAATTTTTCCCCTTGATAATTTCGCTAATTCACGTTTTATCATCGCAGTGCATGATGGGTAGATCCATTATTCAGGCTAGGAGTGCGTGTATAATTTTAGACGCCATTTTGTCCACATCATTCAGATTGTTCGATAATTTCGGATGACGTTCGAATTTATTCGATGTTGCCAGTCGTAATTTGCGATATTAGATGGGTCGGTTTGGGTGGTGCCCGCAGGGTGGTGTGATTTTCTCCGCGGTTTTTGAGATGAGATCGATTATTGAAATTGCTTCTTTGAGGAATGGAACCATCTTGGAAATGAGGAATGTGTCAATGCCGCCGGATTCGAGTATTACAAATCGGAAGGATTAAAGGTTAAAGATTGAAAACGATTTTAATAACTATTATTTCGATTAGGAAAATCTTAAAAAGCATTATTACATTGCATAAAACTTTATGCAATGTAATAAAGGATGTATATGTTACAAAGGAAACCTGAAATCAGCCAAAACACGAATTAATTTGGTAAAACGCGTTCTAACTGACAGAGCTAGGGAGAGTCCGAATGAATAAGAAAAAACGGGTTCTAACTGTCAGCGCTAGGGTGAACTGGTTTTCTCCAGCTAAAACCGCACGAATTTAAATTTGCTAATTTTGTAATAATAAAAATAAATAATCATAATAAATTATTAATAGAGTATTAAAAAAAGTAAAATTAAAACAATAAATAGTAAAGCATTTTTCTTCAGTGATAGGTTCGTTCTTCAAATGCTGTTTCACTAAGTATAGTTTATAAAATAATTTTGGATATATACAAATAATATTGCCTAACAAATCAATCAAAACTCAAATAAAACGGGCTCTCCCTAGCGTTGTCAGTTAGAACGCGTTTTCACTGGTTAATTCGGGCTCTCCCTAGCGCTGCCAGTTAGAAAGCGTTTTTCATTAATTAATTCAGGTTCTCCCTAACGGTGTCAGTTAGAACACGTTTTTCCTAGTTATTGTGTAATTTCTGTAGGCGTTTCAAGGACACTCGTTTTCCCTACTTTTCACTCTTTCTCCTTCTCCGTTACCATGGTTTCGACAAAGCTTGTTTTTTTCCCACGCCAGTAAGTTTCGAGAATACCTTATCTTCGGAATATCTTAATAGCTATGCAAAAAAAAAAAAAAAAAAAAATAGTGACACTGTTATCTGTTTCAGCGTTGCGAGGCAGACAACTAGTAACGAGGTAGAAAATGTGACCCTGAACCGCCTACAGAAAATACACAGACTGTAATTCGGGTTGTCCCTAGCTCTGTTAGTTATAACTCGTTTTACCTAGTAAATTCGGGTTTTCACTGTAACACATACATATGAATTGGAGAATGAATATAAAAACACACTTTTATCATTAGAATAAAACACAGTAAGCATTCTTCTTCATCCAAAATTTAGAGATCAAAACAATTCAGTTAAAAAATGGCGTCTTAAAAACAGTACGACGGGTAAATTCTTTCTTGAAAAATGAATTTCATACGGAAAAACTTCTAAATAATGGTTAAAAATCAAATTATCTAATAAAAAAAATTTAATTCTAATTTTTGATTCTGGCAAAATTCTAGTTTACTTTTTGGTGCTCTAAGTTTTCAAGATTTGTTTTTGATCTCCCCATTTGTGTTAAAATAATATTTTTCCTTCTTTACAGTATATTGATATTTTATATTTTTATTTTCACAAATTTTTAAATAATTCTAATCAATATGCAAAATCAATCGTATTGATTAGAGTCATTTGAAAGG
>JAPMOR010110977.1:82761-102536 GCA_026543865.1 Argiope aurantia | reverse complement strand
TATATATATATGTGTGTGTGTGTATGTATGTATGCATGTATGTGTGTGTGTGTGTGTAATTTTATTTGTTGTGAAGCAGAATTCAGTTTGAAGACAGTGAAGAGACTTTTTATATTTTTAGGTTCTTTTTAATCCATCGGGAAAGCATTATTATTCACATTGTGCGTCCGCCACAGCGCGTTGCGAAAATAGAAGTGGGGAAGAAGAGAGAAATAAATTATCCCTCGTTTTATATAACATGAGATATGGATAGGGAAAATATTATTTTATAGGGCTAATATATTATTAAGATTCTGATAGGGATTTCTGACGCATGTCAATCACATGTAAAGGAAACACAGGGATCTTTTAAAAAGAATGTGCTTACTGGACAGTTTTTTACCCCTTCACGCCGAGCGTGTGAAAGTATCGGCGTTTAGTCGATTCAGCAATTTTATAAAGCTTCTCTTGAATTAATTAAGTAGAGAAAGTGGAATTGGATCACGAAATAAGAGAATATTTTAGGATAAAGTTACTATGGGATAAATTAAGATAAAATCTTGAAAATGAATTAAATTGAAATTAGAGTTAAAATATCATATTAAAGTTAAAATATAATTATATATATATATATATATATATATATATATATGTAACATTATTTGTTGAAGCAGAATGCAGTTTGAAGACAGTGAAGAGACTTTTTAATTTTTAAAGTTCGATTTATTCTCTCCGGGTGGCAAGCATGATTATTTACAAGAAGGCGCGGACATGGCACGTCCGCCACAGCGTGCTGCAAAAACAGAAGTGGGGAAGAAGAAGGAACGAAATAAATTATCCCTCGTCTTATATAACATATGATTTTGATAGGGAAAATATTTCTTCATAGTGCTAATATATTAATAAGATTCTGATAGGGATTTCTGACGCATGTCAATCACATGTAAGGGAAACACAGGGATCTTTTAAAAAGAATGTGCTTACTGGGCAGTTTTTTACCCCTTCACGCCGAGCGTGGGAAAGTATCGGCGTTTTGTCCATTCAGCGGTATTTTGCCGCTTCACACGGAGTGTGGGAAAGTTATTTTAGCTGAGTCAGTAATTTAACAAAGCTTCTCTTGAATTAATTAAGTAGAGACAGTGGAATTGGATCACGAAATAAGAGAATATTTTAGAATAACGTTACTATGGGCTAAATTAAGATAAAATCTTGAAAATTAATTAAATTGAAATTAGAGTTAAAATATCATTACACACACACATATATATATATATAAAATAAAATATATTTTCTAAAGGGATCAGTATATTCTCCATACAATTCAGTGAAAACATGAATGTATTTATGTTTCTTATTATTTTGTTTCAAATATTTAAATCTTAACTGAAATCAGATTATTCCAATATTTCAAGAATTAAGAAGGAAAAGTATTTATTTATGGCATATTATTTATGTTTTATTTTAAAATATTTATGATTTATTTTTGAAAATAATGTTTTTCCCCTATAAAA
The DNA here is from genome assembly GCA_026543865.1 of Argiope aurantia. NCBI lineage: Eukaryota > Metazoa > Arthropoda > Arachnida > Araneae > Araneidae > Argiope > Argiope aurantia. The sequence goes on along the minus strand of JAPMOR010110977.1, from coordinate 101,046 downwards.
ATACTTGCTTCAAAGATGTATTCCTTTTAAATACGAATATTTCTCAAAAATATGAATTTCTCGCCATTACAAAGTAAAATTTATTTCGACACATCAAAATTTACCCTCTCTCCCCATAAAATGCGCTTGCCTCTCAACACAGGCAATGACAACAATAATAGAAACAACAAAATCTGATTGAAGTATTATTTAAATTAATCTCAACTGCAAAATAAAATTTTGCTTTGCTATTTTTCAAAGTATAAAAATTCATAATGCTTTTGTCGTATTCATAATGTAATATCTTAAAATGACTATTTTTCCTTTATATTTAAAATTACCTTTCGTATTAATCTCCATTATCGGGTCCATGTGTCATAAGCTTTCGAATTATCATATTTTCAAACTTTTAAGCAAAAATTGAGTCTGCAATAATTATTTGGAATCCATAAATATATCAAAAATAGTTTTGTAATTCTTTCAAACAATCTAATGGCATATTCATGAAGCAAAACAAATAATGTGTTTAGATAATAGAGAATACATAAGAGATTAATAATGAAATATATATTTAAAAATTTTAAATCTCCTTTTTTATTCAGAATTCATGTCTTCAAATTTTATACTATAATTTTTCAGTATAAAATAAAAAAAAAAGTATTCACTGGCGGTTGATTAAAAAAAAAAAAGGTGTCTTATTTTGAGATTGTATACTTAAATAAAAAAAAATATGTGTGAATATTTGTAAAGCATGTTTAAAATAAATAATAGCATATAATATAGATACTTGTATGAAAAGGTTTAAATTTTAAAACAAGTTTCACCAACAAAACATAAAATTTTTGAAATAAAGATAGATATTTTAGAAAATGAATAAATAAACAAGCATATAAAAATTGATTGTTTTTGTAAAAAATATGCATTCGTAGGAAAATATAATTATGCGAATCTAATTAAAAAAAACACCTTTATGTAAGTAATAATAATGAATTTACCGTTTACTATGGCGGATGATTTACAAACAGAAATTTATTAGATTCAATATTGAATCGTAATAACACTGAGTAAAGAATTGTTGATCATGGACTCCATTATTTGATATTATTTGCAATTATTATTAATATTTTTGCAATTATTTGATAATAAGGAATTCTTTTATTGCTTAATTACGAGAATTATTGAAGAGAAAGAAAATGACATTATATTTTTTCTAAATGTTCTACTGCTTTCCTTTCATAAATTATTAATTGCTTTCAATTTCACAGTAATAAACTAAAATATTGGATTTCCTCTTAAAACGTATTATTTGAAATATTAAATTTCTGCAATTCATTAACATAATATTCCAATAGATGGCAGCATAACAAAAATAGGAATAAATTTAAAGAAAATAAACAGTTGAATCATTGGAGAATAGATGGCAGCACCTCCTGGACTGAATATGAGTGAAAATTCTTTCTTTCCTTTCTCTCTCTCTCTCTCTCTCTCTTTTTGTTTACTTTCTTTGCCGGAATGTAGATGTATTTGCAATTTTTCTGAAATATTTTGAATCGGTCTAATCGACTATCTATTAAAAAATTATCTTTAAATTAAACACGAGCTAAGATAAATATTTTCATACCTGCACTTACCAGTTCAAAAATAAAATAGAAAGAGCGCATCCTTATAAAAATGCAATCACATTCTTCATGTTTCTCTCCGAAGAATTTTTTTTTCTAGAATATAATTCATGCGAAAACAAAAGTAGAGATTGCATTCTTATAAAAGTAGAAAATATAGGTAATAATTTGGATATCGTCTAAATAAACTTCAGAAAAATCAGTCATAAAGACTTTTAAGTCATAATCAGTCATAAAGACTTTTAAGTCATAATCAGTCATAATTAAGTTTAATCAGTCATAAAGACTCAGGGAGACTTTTAAGATTTCTACATATTAAATATTTTCATTTAAATACTCTTGTAGTATATTATCGAAACAGACTGTATATCTTTTGCTAAAATCTTTACTTTAATAAACGTTCTAAATAGCCAGATAAATAAGCATGGCATTTTTGTTTTGAGAAAATTTCTGGAATTAGAAATTTTCGAAAATGTACGTATTTTGGAAGTGCGTGACTTTAATCTATTATACAGCTTTTTCTACTATAGAGAACCATTTTCCCCCAATATTTATAGTTTAAGTCTGAGCTGCTAATAATGTTTTAGATCTATAATTTTATCCCACCTTGAATTGAATCTTAAGTTTCAAAGTGGAACCAGTTTAAGAAGTGAATTGCTTAATAATAGGCTCACAATTATTTCAAATGTTGTAAAAATACTGTAGATGATATGCCAGACTATAAAAAAATATTCGTGAATTCACAAACATGTAGAAATGTTGTAAAATCTTAATCATCAGTCATAAAAAAAAATTCAAAACATTGTTGATGCCTTATTTTGTTTATAGTAAAGAGGAACTTGCATAACTCAAATTATGATGCAAATGAAAGTGTATCACATTAGTGGAAGGCCAACTTATCCACGAAAAAAAAACATCCACTAATAATAAAGGCTAATGTGCATATATTTCTCTTTGTCTTGGAGCTCTACAGACTAGGACATTTGTCCTACAGACAACACATTTGGCACATATTTTGCTTGAAGGATAGAACGTGCACCTCGGAGAGATATATTTAAAAAATTATATATTTTGAAATTTTGTTAGAATTTTAATTAGTTAAAAAATAAGTTGAATTTTTGCATTCTTTGAAGATAACTTTCGAAAATAGTTTTGAGAAAAGAATGATTTTTTTTCACCTTATCAAAAGTTTTAAAAATGTTTCCACAACAATTTATTATCAATTTAGCAGTCCTAGACATTTTTCATAAATTTTGATAATTTTTTAAAAACATTATTTGTCTAAATTCTAGGAAGTTTTGTCTTGAAATTCATATCATTTTCTTTGTTTAATTCACATAATTAATTTCATGATTTTCTTTTATTATTGAAATCCAAATTAATAAAAGTACAGCTTATAAGGCGAATAAAAAAAATTATAATATAGCGAAAATTAGAAGATATATGAACCGAACATAAATGACTTTTATAGCGCTATGATGTTATGAGATTGTTCTCCATTAAAAAGATTTATGTACACAATGAACAGAGTTTAATACGACAATTGAATTAACTTTGCATTATGCTTGACAATTTTATAGAATCATGGACAAAAATTTATATCTAAAAGAGTAAATTGAAATTAAATATAACCAATACTCCTGTCGAGCCAGCTGGTCGCTAAAGGAGACCAGTATGTAATGAAGTTGGCGATTTTACATTTGATAGCTTCTTTCTTCTTATTACAGCCGTCTTTTGACTTTAGAAGCAATTCATCCGTCGAAACCAATTACTTAAGAATTACTTTTAGATGATTTGCATAATATTTATTTCATTTAATTTTTGCTCCATAAATGGAAGGGATCTTTCAAAAGATCTCCAGCTTCTCGCTAACGTGTTTTTAACAATTTTCATCTACGTCGCAACTCAAAAAAGACCTTCGAGAAAATAACTAAAAACAAATGAACTACTTCTTCAAAGGACGTGAAATAGTCTTAATGTCTTGCACGAATGCTTAATTAAATCTGTGGTTTCTATCAATGCCTTGTGTGCATACAGCGCTTTTAATGACACTCTGCAGGTTGTTAACGAGTAAGAATAAATTTAAATCGTTATACCTTGAAAGAAAATTAGCGAAGGAATGCAAGGAATAAACAAATTGGGGCTGGTTTGTATTTAACAATATATAATGAGTTTAAATATTTATACAGTGAACATCAATTAAGAAGGGAATTCTAGAAAAATTGTTAGCTATTTATCTAATTATTATTTTAATTATTCTTGATATTTCTTATATGTTTAAGAAATTCAATTGCTATCTTGGCAAGAATTTATTTGCATTGACAGTAAAATGGTGGTGAAAACAATATTTTAAAATGGTAAATCATTTTTTTTTCAAACTTTTATTATATGTTTCGTTATTATTATTTTTTTCTTTTAATATTCAATTTTTCTTGCTTTTTTTAGCAAAAAAAAAAGCCTTTCTACTGTTACAAAATTGTATTGGAAAGATTCTCGAAATAAAAGTAATTCTCCCAACATGTGACCAGGTATGATGGATAAAGTTACATCGACCTAAATGACACAAGAGATCGAGGATATGGAATGATACACACAACCATGCGGGTACCCACCAATCCATTTAATCTGATAAGCAGTTTGCCTAATCAAGAAGTTAAAGTAGTCATAAGCGCTGAAAGAAAGTATTATTTCACATCACTGATTCATTTCTTACTCGTTTGCTTTCGAATTTTTATATTATTCAAATGATTTTAATCAGTTCAAATTGACTTTAAAATGAGATTCTGATTGTGTTCAAAGTATAATGTTTCATCATAGAATATAACTGTAGTAATACACAAAGTCTAAATTCGGAATTAATGCAGTATCTTCTACTTTTAAAACTAAGGATAATACCATATTCCAAATCGATGCATTGTAGGTTAAGCATTACAAATATGATTTCTGGTACTGGAAATTTACATTGAGTTATTTTCTTGAATGAATTGGAGACAGGAAAATTGTAAACATTGAAAATTTCAGTAAACTATTTTATAGCCAACCTCCCGAATTCAGTAATTAAAAAAGAAATTAATGTATTTTATCAGTGATTGGGCTTAAATAATTTGCAGCAATAATCCGGATAAAAAACTATATTTGAGAGGAAATTCATTTAATTTCCCGAATTTCTGTTTATGGTTCTATATTGCGTAGAAGAAGTAAATACCACATTCATATACCGGTGATGCCACTTTTTTTTAACTTTGTACTTAATGCTCAGTTGGATTCTCATTTACAGTAATGTGTGGTTGTTGTTGTTGTGATTTATGAAAATTTACATGCCAACGATTTAAGCCGAGTGAGCGTCTCTTGTTTTTTTCAGTATCGTCGACTGGGGCCAAGAGTACGACTTAGCTACTTCATGCATCACATTCGCTTGCATAACCCCTTTTAATGGGGGGGGGGCACATTCACCATCTCACAGGCAGAACACAGAAAGAGAACAACCATCCCTGAACCGGGACTCGAACACGTGGAAGACCCGCTACCCCTATGCTAGGATGCCGGTGCTATGTGTGGTAAATAATACAATTGTGTTTTGGTTAAGTTATTTATAATTATTAGTGAACTGCAGCATAGGAAATGATTTAAAAAAAGGTAAACTCACAGAATGTAGGAAGACCTTACAGTAGTATATAATAAAGCTCTGAAAAATATAAAAAAGCGTTGCTCTTTCTCTTTTTCGAGCCAACTGATGTCAGATTTTTTATCTATATAGAACACGCATCCCATATTCGAGAATCAAACTTTTGTTGTGGTAATATCGTAAGTAGGTCGCTTTATTAAGTTGGAAAGGTGAAATAATCTGTATCTGCTTTCAGATATAGAGAAGTCACATCTCTATCATCTGAGGTTTCTTTCTATTGTAAATGTGCGTTTATTCAATTCTAAAAAAATAACAATAACATGGAGGCGAAAAATGATACATGCCACAGGTGTCATTTATATTTGCTATGCTACAATTGACCACAGGGTAGCTCGAAGATTAAATAATATTCCTTGAATCATTTACCTCTCTGATTTCTTTTAAAAACTATATTATTTGCTCCTCCCCTTTCACTTTTTTGTCATTTTGCTTTTTCTTTCTTAACGCCATTTTCTATATGCTACGAAGAGTCTTCATTAAACTATAAAAATGTGAATGTTCAACCATTCTTTATCATATTGAATGTTCGTTCATTCTTTGCATTATTCTTTTATACGCGATTTATGATACTTTATTTTCGCTTTAAGCATTAAATGCTACATTTATTTTATATAAAATGTGTCTTTAATATTATCTTTGAATATTTAAAACGAAACGAACCAATGGAAATTATATTCATTTTCATAAAAATAATTGCCTTGAGTTTCGTTGATTTTGTATATCATCTGCGGTTTTAGGACTGATTATTCATGAAAAGAAAGGCCTAATTGTTTACGTACAGTTCAATTTAAAATATTTTTAATTGATATTTTAACTTCTGGAACTTTATGGAATAGACATTGCATTTTTAATTGTATTTAATTGTATTTTAATGTATATATAATTTTATGTTTGGAAAAGTCCAGGAAAATGTTTCTGTTAAAAAGTGTATGAAGAAAACAAGAAGCCAAAGATAAAAATGTTAATGTTTCTTCTGTCCCTCGACCTTTTCTAGACAAAGAGTAAAAGACTGTATAAAAGTATATATAGGAATTCTGTGTAGAATACCTGATAATTTGTAATCACTGTTGATTGCCTTCAACAGTGATTCATTTTTAAATACTTTTAATTTTACTTTAAAAAATAAATAAACTGATATAACACAAATAACATAACTTTTATTTTTTAAAATTATAATATCTAACAGTATATGAGAGAAACAGTGAATGCATAATAAATACGTCCAGCATAATAGTTATGAAGCAACAGACAAATGAGATCATATGCGGTAAGTAGATGGCACATCACACAGTCTTTATTGTTGATTTGCCTCGTTTTCCTTGCCTAAAAGGAAAGAAATCTGAAATGAATCACAAATACAACATTTCAACATATATTTCATCACTATCTGAAAATAACAAAAACATATATAGCAAACTGAAAATAATAAAAATAAATATAACAAACTGAAAATAACAAAAATATATGGAACAAACAAATGAATGGGTAGAGTTGGAATAGTAAAGAACAACATTAAAAAATTGCTATTTAAATAAATTAATTTTTGAATCGTTTGATTATAAAATTACAAAAAATGGTTCGAATGCTATTTATTCTATAAGCAAGTCTCATAAATATTGCTTCTATTGCATGGTTTGTAGTTTTTTATACATGCTGGAAATAAGTTGCATTTGTGTTGCAGTTGCAAACATTTTAGAATAATTTAGAATTTTCTTCTCTTTTGAATTTGAACCGATGATTCTGGATTGCTGAGGTTTAAAAAAGGGGGGTTTTCCGGTACATATCAAATAAAACTATGCATAGGTCTATAATGTCACTGCTTTATTGATAATAATTCTTGTTTTAAAAAATTACTTTCCTCAATTGAGGAATTTTGGGGTCATGAGTGGTCAATACTGAGGATCAATCAGGCGCCTCAGAGAAAAAAAAATCCCTACTTTTTAAATTCTACTTCCCTACTTAAAAATTGCTTTGATTTTTACTGAGCATTATCAAAGAAATAAGTTAGATAAGTTTTCTATAACAAATCTCGCCAGTGCTTTTAGCTAAACAGTAATATAAATAACCGATGTTATTATTCATTAGCTGCTTTCGGGGGTCAGTTAGTTCACTGAGGATATCTGTAGAGTTTAATTTGAATTACTTATTGAATTTCTTATGTACAGCATGAAGTTCATTAATCCCTTAAGCCATATTTGTAAATATGAAATTGCGATATACATTAAAGATTTCTCTTTAATAGTCTTGTATTTGTTTTATTTTTTTTGTATATAAAACTTTTTAATGCTGCTATGTATTTGCAGTGTTATTAAAAATATAACTATATGGTAAATCTATCTTCTACCCACCCACAATCTCTATAATTTCATTAGAAATATAACTATATAGTACATGTATCTTCTACCCATCCATGCTCTATAATTTTATTAAAAACATAACTATATGGTACGTCTACTTTCTCCCTATCCATGCTCTATAACTTCATTAGAAACATACTCTATGGTGCATTTATCTTCAACTTATCCGTGCTTTATAATTTCAATAAAAACATAACTTTAAGGTACATCTGTCTTCTACCTGTTCATGCTCTATAATTTCAGTTTTCTATTCATTATGCAAACTATGTTCCTTTTTAGCTTTCAAAAAAGGAAGAAAAACGCGAGATTAAATAATTGATGAAACAATGAAAGCAATTTGAATTTCAGGGCAACTATAATATTCATTCTCATCCTATAAAATATAATCGTACGAAATATGGAATTAGTAGATTTAGGCCAAATATTCTAACCTGGAGAGTGGCGACACAAGTATGTGCGCACATATACATTTTTATTATCAGCAGAAAAGACTGAGATATAACTTACTTTCAACAATTTTTGGTGGGCACGCTTTATTGCATTCTTCCTCTGTGTCGAAATTGTTTTGGTTGCCACCACATCCGCCATATACGAAGGATTCGCATTTTTCACCATTGAAGTAAAATTTGTTGAAATAGGCATAACAAAGACCGGGTTGTTTGGGTTGACTGCAGATATCTACATTTTCTTCAGGCTTAGGTACTTCTGCTTCAGTTATTGCAGGCAACTCTTCAATTTGGGGTTGATCTAAAATCGAAGATTTTATTTAATTAAAACTAAATATTACTGTGAATATAAATCTTATGCACCGTATATGCACATGATTTCGAAAAAAATTATAAGGGAAAAATGAGTTTTAATTCATATACCATAAAACATTTCAAGTTAAACTGGCAATTATTCACTAAAGTTTAATAACTACCACTTACTTTCCACTACTTTAGGTGGGCATACTTTATTGCATTCTTCCTCTGTTTCGAAATTGTTTTGGTTGCCATCACATCCGCCATACACAAAGGACACACACTTTTCACCATTGAAGTAGAATCTGTTGAAATAGGCATAACAAAGACCGGGTCTTGCTGGCTGACTGCAGATGTCTAAGTTTTCTTCAACCTTTGGTTCCTCTGGAACTGGTACTAGTTCTACTTTAGGTTCTTCTGAAAGTATATATAGACAAATATGTTTAAAATCTAGATATTATATAAAACAGATTTCTAGATAAATGGTAAATCAGCATGTTTTATGTAAAACAGTTTGTCAAAATGTGTGAGAAAAAGAAAGAGTTCTTGTTAAAAAATCGCTGTTTTAGAAAAGAATGTAAGTGAGAATTGAGAACGATTAAATGATTAGTTAGAGAATTACTAAAAATGGTAAATAAGTATTTTTATTAATTTCATTGTTTAAAGTATACCATCACAGTTTCAAAGTGTTAGTTGTCAAGTGATATGGTAGATAGAGTCAGAATGATTCAACACTGGTGTTAGTAATAGTTTTTATTGCAAAAGCATTTATTCATACAGTGTTAGTCTCCATGCATTGGAATTAGTTACAGGGAACATGGATACATTTACAATATATGAAAAGATGAAAGGAAATTAATGCAATGACAATCAAAAATACAAAAATACACAAAGCATCATTACAAATGACATTTTAAAAGTACAAAATGTAGCACAGAGCTTCATTTCTTTAGCGTATTGAAATGAGGCGATTTGGCATAAATGCTTTCTCCATAAGATAGAGAGAGGTCTTAGAAATAATGGGGAACGATCACTTGGTAAAGAGCCCTGAAAACACAAAACATAATTACTTCTGTGGTCAAAAATTTTCTTCATTTCAATGAATCAATGCATTATAAATGTTTTAAAGCAATTGATTTGAAAGGAATAAAACAAAGAATTTATATAAAATTGTATAAGAATATATCTTCTTATCAAAACTTTATTGATTACAGATATTTCAATTCTTATTCGGAGATTATGGTTGTGATAATCAATTAAATTAATGCATGATGGTCAAACATTAAAGATTATAGACTCTAAGAATTCGACTCTTTGATCATGATTAAAAAAAATATTGAATTTGAATTAAATTATATGCGTTGTTTCTTTTTCACTTATTAGTTCACATTAAAAAATTAACTGGATATCATATTTTAAAGATTAGGTTTTGGTTTTATAAATTTTGTTTCCAAACTTTTTCGATGCACAAAATATGGCTAATTTAATAATTTCAATGCTGATGAACCTGCATAGAGAAAAAATTGTAAAAACCATAGCAAAATATGAAATGTAAAAAAAAAATGGACAATATGCTATATATTGTAAAATTTATAGCATATTGCAAAAGTTGAGAAAAATATACTATTTTTAATATTTCTATATTCTGCTTTCTTAACATTTATTTTTTATTTGAAATTTTTGATAAATATATATTTTTTTAACGAAATTTGAGTAACCCTACGCTGTCATAGTTTGTATGCTGGATTAAAGAAATTATGGACACATTAACTGAAGCCATCCACTATTTCATGTTCATTTAATTGCTTGAATCTAGAGGAATTTTTAATGAATTGCATTTTATAGTGATTAATAATGTATTAATTCCCAAAATCTACCTAAAAAATACCTTCTCATTAATTAAGTTTAAATATCTATATATTTCTTTTCTAATAATTTTACTTCTCTTTAGTCAATATTGAATTCTTCTTGCAATATATTGACACTATAATTGCTGATCTGTTTCACCCACTCCATCAAAAGGTATTTGACCTCATCCTATAATTTATAAAACGATTTCAATAGACTTTCACCTCATCCCTCTAAAAGTTGATTAGCTTTAAGGTAAACTAGTTTCATTGAAATCCTTCTACTGAGTGTATAAAGTAAAGGAAGTTTTTATAACCTTGACTCGCGTTTGTGGGTGGCGGGAAAATGGTTTGATCTCCCAACATCTTTTGTCCTATTTCGAATGCGACACACGTGTTTGGATTTCCCATGAACTCGCGTATCCATTCATCGGCAATATGTGCTCACTTTTCAATGGGTTCTTACGAAACCTGGTGGTCTTCTCTAGAGAGAGTGACGCAAAATGCTGACTCTGCAAACCAGTTTTTTGACGTCTATTTGAAACATGTTGACAATTTCGTCTGCTAAATGCGGTCAATGAGTTCAATTGTATTCTTTGCAACTTTTTTCAAGGAGTCTTACTTTACAGTCACATATCTTTCATTTAGCCAAGAAATATTCTGTTATATTTTTTGACGTAATCAATATTATTACTGGAGTTCTTCTATTTTTTTTTTATTTTTTTTTGGAAAATTAAGGTTGTTTTTCCAAATTTCCTTCTAATTTTGAAAAATATCATTTATGGAAGTGCTAATTTGATAAGCCATTTGTTTTCTATAATTACTTAGTAATTTTGTATTTTAAAATTCATTATATTTTTAAAGAGTGCTTTAAACATAATTTTAAAATGTTGTTTAAAAACAACTTCGTAATTTAAAAATTATTTCAAATTTAATTGTTTTATATTTTAAAATTTATTTCAATTTTTTTTCGTAAGACATTTTTTTGATTACTTTTGTGCAATTCATATTGTAATTAATTGACAATTAACCAAAGAAAAATAATCCTTTGTATTCAAGACAAGCACGTTAAAGACAAACGATAAAATATCGTCTTCATGCTATCTAAAACTGATGTATATATGAAGTTTGAGAACAAAATAAGTTTAAAATATTCGATTGTCTGTGTCAAAATTACACTAATTTGTGAGTAAATTTTAATTTTAATTTTATTTTTTTATCTTCATTTTATTTTGCATAGAAATAAAATGAAAAAAAAACAAGACTAAGCAAGAGTTTAATTAACTACTCATTTCTAAAATAATTATTCAAACATTTTAGTATTTTAACTGATTTTGATAAATTCTTTACACTTTGCTCTCTTTCGGATGACATAATTTTTTAAAATTTTTTTTTCGGTATTTTTCAAAATGTTTTCGGATTTCTATAAGTTCCTTCTCAGAAAAGTACAGTTAATTATTTAAAACTTATTTATTTCAAAAACGAGAAACAAGAGGCGAAAATAAATTTTAATTAAAATCGAAAAATTTCGGTTTTGATAATATTTGATAGAATCTCATATTTTATGTTATTGCAATAACAGTATAAAGTTGAAGTACCAGGAAATGTTTTAATATTAACAACAAATAAATAAACAAAATAAATTATAATGAATAATAAACTCTTTCTAGAAATAAGTTAGATAAATTATTTAAGTCTTCATTTTATATGTATTGATCATCCGATTTCAGAATTACCAATCAAAGGTCCTTTTTTATTTACTATGCAGTCAAATTGTTGTAACCATATTTGATTTCTTACCACATTTAGGATATCGATTATATAAAGTTTTCTTAAAATAATAAAATATTTTTTAATGTTATACTGATTTTAAATCAATTACCTCCTCCTGGTTGATTTTTTTCGCCACAAACTCTCATGCATTCAGCTTCCGAGAAGAATCTATTATCGTTTCCACTGCAGCCACCATAGATGAAGCTTTCACATTTTTTTGTAGCAGGGTTATAATAAAAACTTGGAATGTAAGCCAAGCAGAGACCTGATCGAGGTGGTTGCATACACAGAGGTATGTTGTCGTTGTTTGGCATGAGGGGATCGAAAGGAGGGGATGCTGAAATAAAAGTTGATCAAATTAACATATAAATAAACAAAGAGAAACATAAAAAGAGCAAAATAAAAATTCTTAAAAAAATACTACAACCACTATTATGTGAAGCATATTACATATAAGATCAATTTTTATAATATAATTTTCTTTGAAGCATACTACATAAAAGATCATTTTTTATATTTATTACATAAAAGATCATTTTTTATATTTATTACATAAAGATCATTTTTTTATATTTATTACATAAAAGATCATTTTTTTATATTTATTACATAAAAGATCATTTTTTATATTTATTACATATAAGATCAATTTTAAATAATGAACAATTACAATACAGGAACATCGAATTATAAGAAACAATATTAAAAAAATATAATCAAGAGATCTTCTACTTAATATTATTTGCAATATAATATATGAGTTTACTCTAGGGTTCTTAATTTTCAGTTTAAAAATCCTAATTTGTAAAAAAAATATGCCAATGATGTAAATTATTATAAAATATAAATTTCAAAATCAGCATCAAGGTGCCTTCCGTTGAATATATTTTGGGGTATAATAAAAACGCTCATTTCATTTTAAAAGTAATAATTAAAAAGAAACACTATTACAATAATTTTCTCTATAATATAATTACAAAAGAAATCATTTTTAACCTCCGAATTAAAGCTTACCATAAAATAAATGAAAAGAAATCAAATACACTGTTACAATGCAAAGAAAAAAAATAATTTTTCTTATAACTTAATTTTTAAAAAATATTTTGCAATGAAATAATAATTTTTTTAAGTATAATTTTAATAATTATAATTATAATATAATTAAATTATAATTTAACAATATTTATAATATATAATTTTAATTATAAATTATACTTTAAATGAATCAATTATCTAAAAAGATAATTAAAATTTGATAACAGTTTTCGGATTTTAAAAATTGAGAACATAGTTTAATGATGTTACTTTAATAATAGCATGATTTTATTGTTATGAATATAATTAATAATAGTTATGATTTTTCGAATTTTCATTCTTCAAATTTCATTGTGGAATAATAACTTAGAAACAAATACTAAAAAAAAGACTTTGATTTTAGTTTCTATTCGCCTATACTATTTTTAACTATGTCTTCCTTTACGATTTCTCTTTGATTGTAGAGTAGACATGATTGGTCGGTAGAAATATTAAATTAAAGAAATCTAAAAGATTTTGCATTATTAGAAAATGAGACTGCAATTATTATTTTATAACCATGAGAAATGTCTTTCCCAAAAAGGAAAATTTAAAAATTTTCTGTATTTATTCATGGATATTTGAAGAATATAACGAAATAAAAAAAAAGAATAACCAAAAATTATTAATTAACACCTAAACAAATGTTTGAATATGAATTATTTCCAAAATATTTTATGTTATTATCAATTTACAGTATATGCACCCTCTCATAAATATATTTTTTTCTTTAATGCACTCGTACAATATAGAAAGGGGAAAATGTGTTACATTTTATCGAAACGCATTGTTGCCGATCTAATGTTGTATCCGAATTTTTTTATTTGTTATTTATTTCATTTTAATGTTCCACTGTTCGAATTTCTGTATTTTTAAAAAACTTCTAATCAAAAATATCCAAAATATGAAATCTTATTTTTTTAAAAACAGTTCAGATATATAGTAGCAACCTGTAAGCGCTGATGTTGCTTCCTTCTTACCATTTTTAGTTAACTGATTCCTTCTATCTTTTTTTAGTTTTCAGACTATGTTATTAATTTATTTAGACTTAATGATGAGCGGTTTTTCTTTAACTAAATAATAATCTTTAATATTAATTTTAAATATCTGTGGTTAGCTGTAAAGTTGTTATTAATATATTTTCCCCCTTCTTTTACAGAATAATAAGTTGCAGGCCAACTTGAATCCCTATTAATTCCTATTTGATATTAATTTTTTTAATTTGACAAACATGATCAACAAAGTACAACTTGTGTCTTGAAGTATGGAAATAAATATGCGTTTTTGAAGAAAAAAATATTAATTTTGATTGTTTTAGATTTTAAGACAGATTTTTGATTATGAAATTTTCAGTGCTTTAATACTTCTAAAAATTATGAAAAAAAAAGCTCTCATTTATCATTGAAGAATAAGCTCTAAAAAGCAAAAAAAATTCTTAATTAATTTTGTAAAATTTTTTCTTTAACTTTATTGTCTCATACAAGCAGTTGTTTAATGTTTATAAAACACATTTAAAAATAAGTTATAAAAATTATTATCTTTTAAAAAAGAAAACCCGAAAAAAATTGTATCTAAATTTTCTATCAAATAGGAACATAAAAATACTTGGTCTTTTGTTATTTCAGATCAAGCGATGAACTTAATCTTTGCTTGGATTTTGCTTGTCAAAAATCTCTCAAATAAATGTTAATTGGGAAAATCCTTTCTCAAAAATGTGAAACTTATTGAAGCAAAGCGAATACTGGAAGTCAATCTTTGAAGTATTTCCCACAGTTGATAAACCGTGAGATAAACAGAAACATTTTGAAAAAACAAGTTAAAGATGAGAAATATTGATATAATGTTGCGTACCATGCTACTCATTCTTTTGGTGAGAAATATATCCCAATTTCACGGCACGAATTTTCAGATTAATATTTAAATTTTAAATAATTTTATGAAAAATCTGCTTGTTTCGCTCTATTCCGAACCATTTTCTAATCTTCATTAATTATCAAATAAATTTCTATCTAAAATTGCGACATATTATTTAAATGATTAATTTTTGTTAAAAATTTATGATATTTTATACTATTATATTTTTCCCTTTAAAGAAAAAAAACGAGAATTTTTTTAGAAATATTATATAATATTTATAATATTTTTTATGTAGAAATTTGAATTTAATCTTAGATAAGAAATTCTTTTTGAAATTTCCCATAAATCAACAACAAAAAAACATAGAAGGAAAATACTACGCAGAAATTAAATTTAAATTCTGAGTTTTATATCGATATCATCAATTTTGTCTTCCTTTTCCTTATGTACCTTTTAATGTTCTAACATAAAAACAGGATATCCGCTTTTTTATCTTTTGATTTTAAGATTTACAAGCGTATTCTTTTTGATAGCGAATACCTAAAATTTTGTCTGAAGGACAAACAAATCAGGAAGTAATGTTTGTAAACAAATGATTAGCATCCTAGAAAAAGGTTTAAAAAATGCCAAAGAAAAGAAGAATATCATCTTTTAATTCGCCTTTTTCTCTCTTATTTTATAAAAGAATTATAAAGAATGCAATTTATAAGTACTTAATATTTGTACATATCTTTGTACTATAAATAAGGAATGCAAACTCAGCTTTTTAATTTTAAAAATCTATGTACGATTTTAAAATACTCCGGCATTTTTTGTTGTTGATTATAGTTGCTTTAATATTTATTTCTCTTATTTGAAGTTAAATGCACTGTTCTTCTTGTTTCTTCCTTTTACTTATTGCAAGTAGTTTTATTAATATTAATTTTTTATATATAATATTGCTTTTAGCGACCAGCTGGTTCGTAGCGGATATTGATAAGGCTTACTTTCAATTAAATCTCTATGCATGCTTTAATATCCATGATTTCTCTTCGAAGATATTTTTAAATGTCAAATTAAAACAACAAGGCTCTTTGATTTTAACAGCGTTACACAGATTCTATTAATTCTATATATTCATTGTTCCTATTTAAAGAATCAAATTCCTATGCTTTCCAGACTTAATTATCCGGATAATTTATTTTCTAACAATTGCGGTATAATAACTATATTTTATTATTTCTCATATAAACACCACAGTATCTTTCTTTCTTAGCTTTCAACAATGGAAAACAAATTATGCAATATCCGCATAATCGGCGGCACAAAGAATTGTTGGAATTTTACTTTAATAATGAACTGCATTGTTTAAGGTCATACAAAAATATACATAAAAATCTTGAAATAGAAAAAAATTCAGATATTTATTAAAATGTTATTAAAAATAATTTTAAAATTTTAAAATGACATAAAAATCAGTTCTGTGTGGTAATATTTTCAGAGGTACATTTAAAAAAGCGAAAAATTTATTTAAGTTTTAACTATTTAAAATTTCTCTCAAAAAATATATCAGCGATGCATAGTCCTACTTTCCAAAATAATTGTCAAATTTGGTATCTTTAGAATATGCGATCTGATTTTTAGAAAATAATAAAAGCGAATCGAAACTAAAATTAAAGTTTTATTTTGATATTTGTTTCTTAGATATTATTCTACAGTAAAAGTTAAGGGATGAAAATTCGAAAAATTGTATTTATTATTTGCTATATTCATAATATTAGAATCATGTTATAATAAAAAGTAAATGTATTATGCACCATTCATCTTTTTTTTTATTATTGAGAATAGAGGCATAGATTATACGCTATATTATTTTATAATATATGCCGAGTTTCAAATTCTTTTTATTGTTCCTGATAGCTAAATATAAATCCAAGATTTCATCATCTTTTTGCTAAATTACCATTTTGTTCATTTTAAAATTATTAAATTTTTAATTATGAAAAAACTTATTCTAAATAAAGATTTTGAAGCACGATAGCATATTTTTATGATATGGTATACTATGGATCCGAGTTCGTTTAATTTAATATAGAATTGACTATATTTATATAGAGTCTGCACGAATGAATCTGAAATTTATTTATCGATTATATGACTATAGTTGGTTTTTATTATAATTAACTTTTATACTATGAATTTAAGCAGTAATACTTAAGAAAAATATCAGAAATTTATTTTTCGATAATAAAATATAAATCAGTACTAATTTTAATTCGAAAATTCTTGGACTTCGTTTTTTAAATAAATTTAATATAACAGTTTCTCAAAATCAATTCTAATAGTGTACAACATGTTTTCTATTAATTATTTTCTACTTTTCTCACCTTTGTTTACAGTTCATTTATTTTACATGATAGAAAATTGAAATATTCTTTTCAAATTCACAAATCAGATGGCGCCATGCGTAGGGAATTAAAATTAAATTTAATCAATTATAGAAAATAGTAAAATTATAGAAATGTCAAAATAATATATTATCATTGATATAAGAAGTGCACAAAATATTAAATATCCAACCATTCAGTAAGTACGAGAAGACCAATTAAAGAATTCTATCTTTACAAATTTCAAGCAAATGTAATGAAACAAAAACGTTTAAAAACAAATTTTTACATAACATAAAAATATGGTTTAAACATAAAAGTATAGTTCACAGAACTTTTTTTGTAATTCTAGGCGATTAAGTTATCTCAATAATAATGTTCAAATGTACATATATAAAACAAATTCATTCAGTTCAAAATGACATTTAAAAAATTAGTTCTTAATTTTGCATTCTTTCTGAAGTTGTATTTTCTCAACATAAAATTATAAACTTTTTTGAACTTTTTTTTTGGATTATAAAAATTCTGGTTTAAAATAGTTAATTCATAAAACGGAATCCATTAATTCTTACCAGCAAACGCACAGCTGACCACAACAGCCAACATCAAAACAAAAAGTCCCTTCGTCATTTTGAGAAAATGTAGTAATATTCAAGAAAAAATCTGCAAAATAAACAACAAGCAGTTTCAGTTTCAAAAGCTGAAATAACACATCAATAATAAATAATCGTACCTGATATCTAATCTAGAACAAGAGGTTTAAAGAATTAGCCTGTTTATCATATATCGTTTATTCTAACGAACTGGCGAACGCATATGTCATTCCAGCAATTTCCGATAAGTATCGTTTTATTTAAGAACGAGTGCAAAAAATGACAAATTCGATAGGAAATTATCAGTATTTAGAATTAAATAAAAAATTATAATTGTTGAGTATAAATTGTTTAGTCTTGCTCTTAATATTTCGGTGTTTATAAAAATAATT
>JAPMOR010110977.1:71681-82751 GCA_026543865.1 Argiope aurantia | reverse complement strand
AAAGAGCGCAGAAATGACGAATTGGATAAGGAAAGTGTCAGTATTTAGAATTAAGTTAAAAATTATAATAATTGCGTATAAAATGTTTGGTTTTGCACTTAATATACCAATATTTATAAAAATAATTGAAAAGATTTAAAAAATATTTTACAAACATATTTTGTCTTAATATCAAAATTTTTAGACTGTTATAGGACAGATCTAAATGAACACAAATTTGTGTTTGAACATTTTCATATATTTTTCTTCTTCTTAGAATATATTTCAAATATAATATTATATTTTGATAATATTAACTACATTTTGTTCTGATATTTTTGGTATTAAACTTGAAGAGAATATTTTAGTTTCGGTAAATTAGTTTGGATTCAAAATATTTAACTGAATACTGACAGGTCCAAATAATATTATTCAATGAAGTTTAAACTCTGATTAGGTCCTCACTACCAAAGATAGCTAATATTTTTAAAATTATTAAATAAAATAATGAAACCATTTGAAAGACAAGAACGAAAAATTCCCTTATAACACTATTTTAAATAATTTGTAAGAAATATCTAACGTTTAATGATTTATTCAAAAACTAACTAAACTTAATAATTTACGGAATAATACAGAAATAGTAGAAATTCTAATCAACTCACTAAAAATCCAACTTTTCAGAATGTGGAGAATTCTTCAACTAAAATGTTTGGACCATGTGCAACAGTTTATATATATTTCAAACAAACCCGGACGAATAGGGTTGCCGTAGTTAAGTACCAAGGTCGTTAATTTATCGCTCTATTGGCACGACCTCGCAGTTAATAGAAGAGATTTATTGCCATGCTTGAAATCTCGTCTCTTTATCTCAATTGACGTGGAGGAAAAAAAAAAGAAAAAAATTTCATTATCAAGAAGTTAGTCATTGTCCTTCCTGTCACGACAACAGAAAATTACGTTTTACGTTGTTCATAAAGATACGTTATTTTCAAAAGTGTGTACAATAAATTTGGGATTTCCCTTACACCTGATGGCGTAAACTTAGGATTTCTCACTTTGTTTGTTTTCATTTTTCTCTTCATCAGTTTCATTCCTTTTGTAAATTAATGACAGCTTCATGCGAAGTCAATAAAGAACCGTTAAATAAATATAAAAGTGCATTAGTGTAGATTTTCCATATTTTAGAATCTTTTTCAATTAAAATTCTGAGATGAGTCTGAAAATAGTCCTTGTGCTTTCAGTGCGAAACATAAATTTTATGGAATATCCTTATTTTGTCGAATTTATATTATATTCTGCTAAAAGGATTAATTATTTCTCGACAAGCCAGAAAGCTTTCTAACAAAACAAATGAAGATAGTTTCTTATTAGGTTATTTCTGAGTCATATTTTCAGACATACTATAGCGAAAATTGATTTTCTTACTGTAAATTTCATTGATGATAATTAATTACAACATTAACTATCATTTGTATTCATATTCATGCTTACTTTGTTTTGTAACTGTCTTGTTTTTTATAAAAATCTAAAAAAAGAAAATAATTTAAAACGTTTCGATAATCCCTTGTGTAGAAAAAAAAGCTTTGCAAATCCGAAGCTATCTTTATTAAAGATATTAGTTTCATTACATAATTTGAAAAAATTTACGAGCAAATTTGAAATTAAAATTCTTACATTTTCAATACGGTTATATAAACAGCTGATTTCTTAGAAAATTTTTAGATATAACTTTTTGCTCATGATTCAAGTAAATTGTCAGATATTTATGCTTTGTTATTTTGTTATTTAAATAGTTATCTTCATTGTTCATACAAACCTCTCTAATAAAAAGAGGTCAATGAAAATAATTAATAGAATTTTTCAGCCCCATGACATCAGAGAGCCCTCATCTGTCTTCCAATTTTTATTATACTGAAACTTCTCTTTTTTTATTTGTCTTGTAAACTACACAGATATTGGACAGAATCCTCCATCTTTCCTTTCAACAAAAAAAAAAAAAAAAAAAAAAAAAACCAAAACTAGTAAATATTTGATGAAATAATGAAAACCATTTTAATTTCTGAGTATTTTGAAAATTCAGCCAAAATATTCTTTTAGCTACCAAATTTCAGGAAAGATTTGCAAAGCTAATTATTTGGTATTGTTAAAAATACATTTTTTTTATTTTGAAGCAGTGTAAATTACACTCAAACACTCGTCTTTTTTTATTAATAGAGGTTGATAGTACCTTAGTGATCAAGGTAGAATCTTGGTTACACGAAGTCTCGATACTGGATTGTGTTAAAGATTCTTCATGTGTATTCTAATCTAATTCATGTGTATTAAATCCTGTGTATTCTATTCTAATCTAATTCATGTGTATTAAATCATGTGTATTCTATTCTAATCTAATTCATGTGTATTAAATCATGTGTATTCTATTCTAATCTAATTCTAATTTATGTGTATTAAATCATGTGCATTCTATTCTAATCTAATTCTAATCTAATCATGTGTCTTCTAATTTAATTCTGTTGCTCATCAGTTTTTATATTGAAGTAGTACGGAATGGATTAAAATTTATATTTTTATTCACAATATTCCAATCTATTATCTTTTTTAAAAAAAGACATTCAATAAATTAATAAATTTTATGTGAAGGCAAGCACACGTACGTACGTTCTCTGTTTATATAGTTTAATGGAAACCACAATGTTTTAAATATTAATTTTATAAATTAAGAATACATAGTTTGCATCTAATTATTACACCTAATGATCTACATTATTTGAAAGATTATTTAATTTTAACAAATAACTTTCCTGAAATCACAAATAACATGATTTAATTAAACAGTATGTTTACTAATATTTACTAATGCATCAATTAATAGAATTATTTTCATATTTTATCTATTTTTCTTCCTTTAATAGATAAACTAGGTGTATTAAAAGACCATATAATTCTTAGCGAAAATTTACAGGTTGAACTACACTTAGATGGTGAAAATAATTTTACTGAAATTGCGCAAAATTTCTTTCTTATTTTTAACTTAAAATGAGAAACAGAAGATTATAATTATAAGCATTTGATATTAAATGAATAATTTAAATATATAATATTTTAATGGTATTAATAAAAAGGAGATTATATCTCATGAATATATAATAAAATTTAGGTTTCCGATCAATGATCGAAAGGCGAATGACATTTATCATTCGAGGATAAAAGGAAGTCTTATCATGGTTTTATAGCCATACTAAAAAAGTCGAATAAAATTTTTTCGACCATTATGAAGTAGTTTTAATATTCGCTTTGAAATCGTGTTATCAATATTTTAAATTTATTTATTAGCATGTTGTTGGTAACGCTTTCTAGAATATCAGTATTTTAGGTTATCATGTGTGATATGTTGCAATCAAGAGTAATCAGAATTCTTACTACATTAACAAACTTTAAACCGAATTTAGAAAAAATATCCCAAGTTTTTTAGAGATTAAAGTGAAGAAGGAAGAGTTATTCCCAAATATAGTCATTAAAATAACGTGTAAAATATAATAATAGTTATTGTTTGTATATGTTGTTTGTTAAGTTTATAGTCCTACTTTTGCTGCATTGTTAAACTCATATATTATAAAGGATAATTGGGGAAAATTAACAAACTAATAATTTATTAAAAATAATAGTTTATAATGAGTGGATCGCAAATCGCTATTAAAAATTTTTGTTCCATCAAACAGGCTGATATATCAAGTCACATTACAAGTTATTGAAGTTAAATGTGAAAGTTCATGGCACTGCGATTTTCAAGCGGTAATTTATGCTTTGCCAATTCATAAATAGTATATGAATATTATGAATCAACTTTTAAAGAGATACGCTGTTTCAAACCATGAAAATGACCAATATTTTTCATGGAATACAGTATTTTTAATAAAGCTTTAAGTGAAAAAGAACTTCTCTGAATGTGGAAGATTTGCAAACTTATGTAGTATAGTTTATTCTTCCAATGGTCGATTCCAGAAAAGGTTTCCTTAAAAAGTGTGGGCAGATACAGAATGCATAACTTCAAGATCTTGTTAAAAATATAAATTTTTTTAACTGATTCACATTTGTGTTGTAACAACTGCACTATCTGACGAAACGAAGAAGGAGAGAGGGAGAGAGAGAGGGCAGCCGATGATTAGTGGTGGTGACATTCTTCCAAGATGAATGTTTCCCCTAAATCGTGCCATAGGATTAAATTGTAAATTTCATATTTTAGTGTCTTAGTCTATTTTTTTATGAGTTTTGACCGTGTATATTATCTGTGTCAATTCAGAATAAAAAAATTAAGCCCCTGGAGACTCCCTGGTATTCTACCATTGTTCAAGACAGTAAAGAGCTTTTCAGTGGGGGGAGGGGCATAAAAACTCATTGCATCTAAAGCAACAGAAGAATTCACTAAGTCCATAGCTGGATTAATAAATAATAATGGCTAAGGATACAGTTAGAGGATAAGCACATAACCTTATTTCTTCGAATTTTGTACCTCAGTGATGCCATTTATAATTCCATTAAAAATCTGTTGGCTGAAACAGTTGATTGGGAGATATTTCAGATTTTTTCCTATGTTTTTGATCTTGAAAGTTCTAAACCAATTTTATATTAGATATCATATATTTTCACATTTAAATTTTTAGTTTAAATTTTTATTATTAAAAAGTTTTTAATATTTTTTTATGATATTCTTAATAAGAATCATATTAATGTAGGATTTTTAAACTATCTGTATTCATAATGATGTAAATGAAAAGTCCCTATCTTCATAAACCCATTTTTTCTTATTATTACGTCTTTATTTTCAGACGTACTTAAGGGTCAAATTTCATTACCTTAAAGGAATCTATTTAGTAGAACAAAGAAAGTTTACAGTCGGAATTTTGACAAATTTTCTGGTCTTCTCAGTATAATAGGGTGCACGTAATGAATTAAAAATTCTGAAAAACATTTTCTATATTAGTTTAAAATTACTACATTTTCTTGATTAAAAAACGCTACTTTTTCACCACCAAAAAAAAAACAAATTTTAGATGATGGATATTTTAATTTGAAGATGTCATAATATCTCAAATTTGTTCTAGTCATTTTATCTGGAGAATATTTTTGAAAATTTGTGTTATACTTTCAAATGCTTATACTGAAAGTAATTCGGGTTAACTATACAGCTTTCAAAAAACAAAATCTATTTTCTATACTTGTACATTTTTATACATTATTTCACTAATTTCTTTTTACAAACAACATTTTATCAAAGGAAATAACCTTTCTTGTTATTTCCAGGAAAAGGATGCTATTTTTTTTTGTCAAATATCGGGCAGGATGTAAGTTTTTCTTTTTAACCGTATACTCATATTTTATCAGTTTAAGGACATAAAACATAAAAACAGAGCAAAATGACAATGAAATTTAAAATGCAGCTGCCACTAACCAAATTACTTTAGAAAAGATATTGACTTGTACAGCAACATTATGATTTAAATACACATAATCATATAAGGCATAAAATACATATAATGCATGTGATTTTAACTAAATCATTAAACGTCCATTAAGCGCGCTTATTTTTTTTTCATTTTTTTCCGATTACTTTTGAAGTTTATTTGAAAACATAGCAGCGAAATTTTGGTGCGATGCATTATCAAGAAATGTTATAATGTTATCGATGTTGATTATCAAGAAAATTGAGTTTTTGTAATTTGACATCAAATCGCAAGATTTTTACTTTTACTTTATTAAAATGTAACTTTAATATCAATAGACATAGTTCTCCTTAACAAATAGCAGAGAGGCGCGGTTTCTCCATAACACAAGAGACGCTAGCGAAATCAAAGCCTTAATAATATAAAAACGAAATGAAAAATGTGATTTTTGTATCCTTTTTTTTGTGACCATGATATCTTCCAATGAAAACTATAAACAATAAAAAAACGAAACAAATAGAAAATGAAGACTCTCAAAAAATTGAGACAGAGAAACGATGAAATTAGAAAATGAGTATGCAATTGGTTCTATTAGAAGTTAAATCATACAAAAATAATCAAGTGTCACTTTTTTCTATGAATATTTTTTGATTTCCTATATTGATTCTTTACCAAACTGTCGAAGAAGTAAAACTTCTGCACACTGATTAGCTTTTTTCTCAAGAATATTTTTGAGCTTATCAGGACAGTAATTAATTAAAAATTTAGAATTATACTTTGATCCTCCTTTATTTTAAATTAAAGAGAATTGCTGGAATATAAAAATGAAGAACGGAATTATAATGTTGGATGCAGGAATTTCAATATTTATTCAAATCAAATTTTTAAAAATTAGTAAATTTTGCCAAAGAGGGAATATAATTTATTAAGAAAGAAATCTTTGTCCATGGTCAATGGAAATGAGACTTATTATTATATATTTTTAACTATAATCTAAATTTTAAATAAATAAATTTTTGGAATATTAATTATTTCTATTAATTATTTTCTTCTTTCATACTCTCATTTATAATTCCTTATTTTATTTGTTTTTAAAACTGAAATATTCTTTTTCTAATTTACAATCAGATGGCGCCATGCCCTGGTAATCAAAATTGAATTAAATCAATTTATTGATAACATGTTTAATATTTTATATAATCTATATTTTATAATATTTTTAAACTTTAAACAATTATTTTTGTTTTTCTAGGTTGTTTCATCTGAAATGTCTGTTAAATGTTTACAAATTCACATTTATTTGAATTCTTCAATGTGTATGCTTTCGAAATGTTTAAAGAACTTAAAGTTACGCATACTTATCAGTCGCTTTACAGATATAGTTTATATGCCTATAAATTCTATGTCCTTTGAATCGCGCTTTTCCTATAAATGTCATGGAAATACATTTTTCCGTGAAAGTATTATTTTTAAAATGACTTCCTCTTCCTGTGTCATTCATTCTGTTTTACCTCCAGCTGCAATCACTGACATTGACAGAGAATATTTTTTTAAATAAAATTGTGTTCCATGCACCCTCAATAGAATTTAAAGAAATTTTGTTTGCGTATTCTTCGATGATATATCACGAAAGTAAACAACATATATTTGTTCGTGATTGATTAAGCTATTAATATTTAATAAAAAATTATTGTTCATGATTGCATTTAAAATTACCCATGACAATTTAATTTAATTTTAATTCTACATTGATGAAATTGATTCTGTTTTTGCTGATACTAACGTATCTAGGAATTTTTAATAAGTAAAGAATTAATACCATTTAACAAATACCAGTATTAAAAAGAGTTATAGATGATTCTTTTTAATACTGTTTCATAAGTATTCGAAAAAATTACTATTTATCTTGATGTTAAAATGTTATAAATGGCAATCAGATGATAGTTCAAAGATAACAAATGATTAAAATTTATTGTTCAATTTATTAAGGGATCGCTTTTTGAAAGATTTGGTATAATTTAAATATTTATTTTGTATTTTTAAAGGTCTGTAAAGATAACTTGACGCATCTTATATAATTTTTTCGGTTTATATAAATTTTGTTAAATATCTTTTATCTGAATTATTATTGTATTAATTCCAATTACTTTATGTGCTATTTTATTCAAAGGATACGGTTAGATGATTTATTTACACTTAACCGAGAAGACAGATTTATTATACATTTTTTTCTAATATCTGAATCATTGCTTGTTATTCTATCAAAGACCATAAGGTTTCCAGTTTTTATTTTAATTAAGAATAGTCTGTGTTATATGCAAACCATGTGCAGTTATGTAGAAATGGAAATATCCATTCAATTTAAACTTCAATAGATGTCGATTATAGTTATTAAAGATAAGCATGTAATTAAATAAAAGTAAGTGATTCAGTAATTTGAATTAATCAACACATTAAATAGGTTTATTAAGTACTTATTATTTTATTTATACTTAGTTTATTATACTTATTTAAGAATCTTAAATAAGTATAAAGTTTTAAGTAATGAAGAAACGCTTTCGAATAATCAAGACAAATGGCATGTAAATAAAAAAAGTATGAACATTATTAATAATATAATTTGTATATTCGAAATTTATATTTCCAAAATATATTCAAGTAAAACTTTTTCACTAATCTTATTTTAATTCGCCAAATTAACTATCAAGAAAAACACAACATTTTATTTTCATTACTTTCGACCCAATTTTTCTAGTTTGAACCAGTTAATCTGTAAGAGTAAAGACTCAATAAGCTATAAAGAATTCGTTGATTATCAGTGTAGGTTAAATATTCAAACGATTTCCATTTAATTAATAAAATATAATAGTTGAATTCTAGGAAGAAAAAATAAGACCACATTTTGGTAAACGATTGCAATTCAAACACATATTTAAACATAAAAATTATCTAATACACGATTCAATTAAATCAAAATACTTATTAAAATACGACTAAGTGGATCTCAGTATCATAAATAAGTAGTTTAAAACCAACAAAATACAAGAAATCGAATGCAGCTTTGAAAAAAACAAACAATGTAATATTCTCATTCTTTAAAAAGAATAATCTGCCTGCAAGCGGTCATGGTAATGATTTATTACGAAATTTTTTATAGTTAAATTTAAATCATTCCCAAGTAAATTCTAGGAATTCATGTATTTAAAAAAAATACACCTTTTATGATTTTATTTGCTGTTTTTTGTACACGACAGAATTCGTACAAAAAATGCTAAGGAATGCCCAGGTAAGAAAATTGCTGTTGCGAGTTTAGTTTTAGTTAGCATCCTGGTTTTAAAGCAACACTAAAACTATTTTGGAACGGATCTCTTATTTTTCAACCGTGGTCATAGGACAAATACTATTATTAAAAAATGGAGAGAAAAAAAGAAGGCTTGAATGTTTATAATATATTTATAGAATAAAAATTTCAAAGAAAGTTGCTTCATAATTTTAATCTCAAAATTTAAAGATGATTCTTTCAAGTAGTTAACTAAGAGAGAAACCTTTTGGTCCCCATGTGTACAATAGAAAATAAAATTAATTAAATGTTATGGGAAAAAATTCTATGAGCATCTATGACAGATTAAAAGCCCGCGAACATCGGAAAGCCAGCGTATGTCGTCATAATTTATTATGTTAAATATACTAATAATGTATAATATATATATAGAACAAAAGATGACCAACTTTAAAATTTGAAACGAATTTAAAATTTGTATCCAAAATTTCAGCCATTTAGCTCTTGTCGATATTTACGCTTTGTAGTTATCGTGCTCGTTTATTTTCAAACAAAAAGGTTCTTGTAAATGGATTTTGATCAAAACTAGATAGAAGTATACAAATTTTTTGTAAAGATCACATAGTAAATTTCATCTGTCAGGTCAAAATTGTTTTGAAGTAGTAACCTCGTAGACAGACATACGCAATTCTAAAAAATGTTTTACGGGTTTAAGAAAGTCTGAAACATAGAAATTTATCAAAATTTCTCTTTCGTATTTTGTGAAGATCTTCGTGGTTTCTCTTTGTGTATTTGATATATGAACACAATAAGAAAAAAAAAAGAGTACGTGAGATAAATAAAAAAAGTAAAAAAAGAAATAGATGTGATTATAATACGCTAACAGTGATTCATTTACAGTTTAATTTTGCCACCAACATTGTTTCTCGATTTAGAATTTCCTCTGTACTTTTCGACAGTTGAGAATCAGCATACAAATAAAAATTAGCTTCTTGTACCAAAGAAATTGTATTATATTTCACATGCATTATATAGCACAATTTTAAATAATGAAAACTATTTTAAATATATTATGAAATTCAGAATTTAATGAGTAACTTGTTGATAAAAAATTGTTGGAATATTACATGATTAGAATTGAAAGTACTTTTCTGGCAATAAATGCCTTAATAATGTATTTCAAAAAGTTCATCTCAGAATTTTCAAGAACTGTAAAAAAGAGTTTAGAAAAATGCACCTAATTTATTCACGTAATTCAGCAAACGAGTTTAAAAAAATTTCTTTCGCCAAATATAGAAAGTACAAACTGCAATTACAGTAATAAAATATTTTAAAGACTATTATTCTTCTTGTAAAAATTTAGATCAGTTTGACTCATTTCTTCTAACTTTCATTTCATATATTTTAAAACAATATGAAAATAATTTCTCAATAACCGTGCTGTATGTAATCAAATATAATAATAAGAAGTGAAAGAGTATTTTTCTTGGCTTCAATAGATATTGCTGTCTTTCATATTATTGCCTAAATGTAATTAGATCTGTTTAATATACACATTTTCATAAACAGTTTAGTCTTTTCCTTATTTTATATAAAAACATGTAATAAAAGAAAGTTTTTAATTTTTTTTTGTTTACAGTACTTACTATATTTAAAATAAAACATATAAATCACTTTTACGAACTATTTACAGTTTGCTATCAATTTTATTTCTTATCTTAAAGGAGTATTTTTGCAAAGATGAACTTTTAAAATTTTACTAAATTTTTGCTTTGAAATTGAAGAAACTGTATGAGATGTCCACTGTCACAAAGAATGTGTGCTTATTTTTCGTTTGTAAAATCCTTCATAGATTTTATACTTTTATCAAGTATTTTTGAAGCATTTGCATGTTCTTAGTAGAAAACTCTACTGTAGAATTTGGAAGCATTAAGAATTTATTATATTGAATTTTGATTGCTTAAAGTTTTCATCCCATTCCCTTTTTTAAAAATAACTTGCATTTATTTCTCTAAAGAATGAATCCTATTCCAATCTGTTTTCCATATATATTTTTTTCAATTTCACTTTAATAAAATCGTAATTTTTTTGAAGAATACAGAGCAAGCAATTACAATTTTGTCAATCGATATTTTTAACAAAAATCTGTTTTATATCATCAATAATATCAAAATGAAATTGAAATGTTTTATATGATTACAAATATCAGTCTGAAAAGTCTATTACAATATTTAGGATTCACTTTTTAGTGTCAAAACACCACCGACAAGTGTAGATTCTATAGTTTCATAGTTAGAATTTTCTGAATTGCTATCAGATTTGATGAATAGAATTCATTGATTTGTTTCTAATAATACAAATATGAGA
>JAPMOR010110977.1:36807-54842 GCA_026543865.1 Argiope aurantia | reverse complement strand
ACACACACACACACACACACACACACACACACACACACACACACACATTATTTATACTTCATCATTTACCTTGTAATGTGATGGCGTAGTAGCCTCTAATTTTTGAAAACATTCGAAATAAAATACCTCACACTGTGGAAATACCCAAGTTTCTCTTTTGAAGATGCAAGAAAAAGATTCTCTATCCCTTAAAGAGTCGTTCAAATTGAGAACTTATGTTCTTAAAGGGTTGATTTACAAATGCTGCCTTCTAAGCATAAGTATGCGCGGACGTATCTTTATAGCTCTCAGAAAACTTGTATGTCTATAACCATCTGGGTGAGGGCTTCTAACAAACAAATAATGTCTAAAAGTATAATTAAAGCAAATAGCTATAACAAAAAACATCTAACGTACGACACTCAGCCATTAGAGTCAGTCAAACTTAATAAAAAAGTTTACAGTGATATTCAAGGGTTTCGGGTGTTTCCTATAATTTCGTTGGATGGACGTTTGGAGCATTTCAGTATAACTACATTTAAAAGCCAGTATTTTCATAAAATAACATACATTTTCTTGTCTTCGGGAACCACATATTATTGAGGAATTACTAAGCCTGCCATATATGGTTCAAAAGAAATTATCCCCTCTCAACTACCATAAGTTTGACAGAGAATAGCAAAATCTAGCTCTTGAGTCATTGAAATTTATATAACCTACCCTATCTGAATTACATATCTAAACCAATAAGAGGAAAATATTGGAAACAAAACGGAGTTTATTCTTTTCTAGAAAACAGTTTATTCTAAAGAAATTGAGAAATACTATCTCAAAAGATAAATTCCATACATGTAAAAATGTTTATAACTTTTTCACAGAAAGATGTTACATTTACTATTTTATTTAAAGCCTTAGCAGTACAGGGCTTTAAAATTACATGAATATTAATTTCATAATGAGCTTAATAAACAAGCAATTAAAATTTTTGTCCGTCATTTTTTAAATCTGCATTAAAAAGATTTGTAAGTATCCGAAGCTAATAAGAATTAATTGCCTAATTTGCATATTTTCAAGGAATTCCGAAATTATTTTCTCCTTAATATATTATAAGATATAATATGTTAAGTTATTTTATCTTGAATGGGTTTTGTGCATAACAAAAAATCCATTCAAGTTTTAGTTTTATTCCCCCTGACATCAAATAAAAAGAACACGTAGAAATTCGTTCTTTAATTATCCTTATGAATAAGTTATTTATAGGCTGGTGTATCTATTTGTTTTTATTTTGATTATTCTTTGAATCTGTATCTATAATTAGCATAATTATATTAGTAATTGTAATTATTAACATAATTAAAAAAAGATAAATATTTATTAAGGTAATTAAGAAAAAAGATAAAATAAAGGAAATAAGAGAAAAGATAAAGAATGTTTTACATTACATACTCTGTATATATAATATGCTTGTTCATTATATTTTTAAGGCTTTGAAAATCAGAATATTATATAAGACTTTTGAAGAAAACAATAAACCAATTAATCACACATGATGTTATGCGAAAAATAATCAATGGGTTTGTACTGAAATAGAATATAAATTTATATAAATAGAGATATAGAATATAAATGGAATATATAATAGAATATAAATAGAGAATTCTTACAAAGAAATTAAAATTCACCATATCTGCAATTATTGAAAAAAATATTGTTCAATTATTTCTTAAGGTAAAAATTTTGAAAAGAGACTGATTTTGAAGACTTTTGTCAAAATTAATTAAGTATGCATGTTATTATCGTTTCATCAATATTGTATTAAATTGCGTTTTGATCAATTTATAAAATAATAAATTATATGAGATTATAATAATATGTTGATTCTACTCTTTTACTGAATTAAATATTTAGTACAATAAACCAAGAGATAAGCACCAAGATTGAGTTAATTTAAATTATCCAAGCTAGAAATTTTTATTTATTTGCTCTTTGTTATGAGTGGTGCTATGATACTTACATGATTGACAACTATCTACCAAGCCAAATACTCTCTTTTTATCAACACTGCATAAAGTTTATTATTTTTATATTGAAATAAACATTAATCATCATACGTTTGCACCTTTGGGGTCGTGCCTTTTCCAATAATCATTCAAAATATTCTAAGGAAAATTCAACTAACGTTTTAACTTCATTTTGTATTAAAAAATTATGACAATATTCAATTTAAAAGCAAAAAAAAAGAGATAGGTTCAGGCTTTGTAGTCTCAAAAGAGTAATATTATGATGTGAAAACCTTAAAATTTAGTTATTATACTTCGAAGCTAATTTAATTTTAACTTTCCTCATTATCTATGCAAATATGTGCGAAACCCGAAACTATTCCCAATTTAATTCAAACGCAAACGCAAACTAGGCCGGAGCATCCCTAGATACAAATATTCCTCACTTAGGAAGACAGGGCAATAAATTAGTATGCCTTTCCCGAAAAAAGATGCATTGTTACCAAATAATCATTTTGAACGGCCTTTATTTGCACAATTAAACTCAAAATTTTACATAAAGCTACAATTTTTTTGTAACAAGATCACATTCCAAACTTTATTTATTTAATTCTTTGCGTTTCTGAGACAGTGTTTATATAAGTAAGAAAGTACACACAAATAAGCGGTCAATCGTTTGATGGATTTAATTTAAATTGTCATAAAAATATGTATTTTAGATTTGTATTATATGTATTTAGAATATGTATTTTAGAGGAAAATTTCCTTTATCCAACACATTGTTCAATGAGTATTGCGTTTACAAATTTCCAAAAATACGGACAGATAGACATTCAACCGGTTGACGGGTTTGCCTTAAAATTGCGTTCGTATCTAAATTTTAAGTAATAAATCTTTGCATCCAATTTTATGCATCACTCTCTCTACCTTTTGGAGTTATATTGTTTAGCTATTCTAGAACAACCAAAAAGATAGACTTCCTCTGAATGGATTTCATTCAAAATTTGAAAGATATATGCATATTTAATACAAAAACGATATATGAAATGTGTCTAGCTAAAAATGTTTTCAGTTATTGTATTTACAGACAGACAAAGATAACGAAAAACAGACCGAACATAATTCACAAAATAGGAATATTCATGAATTGTTTATATAGCGATTTCTTTTTATATAAATTGTTCATTCCACATATTGGATACGGAGAAGGGGTTAAAGCGTGAAGATTCGTTAAAATTTCGAGTTTGAATTTTTTGGAGATTACAATACTCTCTATTTATATAGTTCTTATATTAGGAATTAAAAAGAATAAATAATATTTTTTTAACTCACAGGAAAAAAATCAAATAATCTCAAAGAATTACAGATATTTCAAATCCTTTCATCATAAATGATTTCATTGCAAGAATTTCAAATGTTTTACTTATCAATAGGATGCATATTTATCCTCATTCAGAGTTATGATATTGACAGCGTCTTTTGTTCGACTTGTGCTTAAGTATCTGAGCATGCTGAAAATAAAGTGGAGTAAAAAAAATAGCTATTACATTTCATTTTTCAAAATAAATATTAACATCGTGAAAACGAAATATAATTTCAAGAATGTATTAAGAGCGCAACGATTCCATATCTTTCTATAAAATCATTTATTTCGCATACTTTTATTCAATCTTTAAATTTAATAAATTTTTTGATTAGACAGAACCCTTATAAGAATGTGAAACACTATTCATCTATTGCAGCAGCTCTTAATTATTTTTGATTGCGAGGACTATTTATTGTGTAAAATGTCTTGAGATTCTTCCTCTTATTCAGCACACACACACACACACACACACACACACACACACACACTGAGAGAGTGAGAGAAAAAGAGAAAACACATGTAAAAATATAACGGTACAATCCTTTCATTTAATTGTTTGATAATTTTTGCAGCCAACGTTATAATCTCTACATCGTTTTCATTTCCTGATGAACAATCACAGCGTTATCTTATTTCAGATTTTGTTCTACATTTTATTTTCTCCTTTATGACAGATTTATGACTCATAGCTTAAGGATAAAACGATTAATAATGTGTTATGTATAATGAAAAAAAAACTTTACTGTCAACCTTTAGCTTTACTAAGCATTAAAAAAAGCAGATAAATATGAAGCAAAAAAAAAATGCCAATGGGAGTGAATATCTATATTAAAACCTGAAAGTTTCAAAGTTGAATCACTTTCAACACATAAATTAGTTCTGCCTTTATATTTAGAAAAGTAACAAATAAATTGAGAAAGCGCATTCGTTCACATAAATAAAAGGTTCAGAACCTCATTGAATGTCTGAATGCAAATTTGGCAATTGTTAGGTACTGTTGATGAACGTTTAACGAATACGAGACCAACGATGTAGCTCTAGAAAAAGTATTTATAGTCGAGACATGTGATAATTCAATTAACCGATCACTTTTTTTATGATACTTTTACTTTCTTTTTTATAACATTCTTCAAAAAAAGTTTTGATATTACGTTTTCGGAAAACATCATCTGAAACTGATATAAAAGGATTGTTTCGCAGGCCAGAAACATAGCATCAGCGGCTCTCACGTTGCTTATAGTTTTGAAATCATGAAACCACGGATCTACTGAATTATAGAAACATGAACAAAAAATAATCTCTGTAATTTATCTTTATACAAGATATTTAATTCTGTTAATAATTCTAAATTCACATTATATGTTTTACATATATAAATGTTTTATATACAAACATTTAATGCCTTATTTTTATTGCATACAGAGAATGCATAGACTAGAAATGCTTTCATGCAAATACGTGCACAGTAAACTACTCATTGCGAAATTTAAAAAAAAAAAAAAAAGAGAAGAAGGGGAAAAAAAAACCCTAAAAAAAAAACGTAGAGATTCCATCTTCAGTTAAATAAAAGAACAAACAGTGCATAATGAAATTAGTTATTAATTTTATGAATTACAAATCTCTTAATTAAGAGTTTTTAAAGAAATGAGAAAGATCTTATAATTTTTTACAAAAAAAAAAAAAACTTTTTTCTTTATATTTTTTCTTTTAAAGAAAAAATTTTTGGTTGGAGAACTTGGACAAATGAAAAGAATATATTTAAAATTTTCTATTGAATTAATAGGCATCAAATATATAAAAAGAAATTAATTAGGCTAGAAAATTAAAAAAAAAGATTACAATAAAGATATTTTTGAATTGAATTAATGAAGGCTATTGGTCCGAAAGTTTGTACTGTGTTTGACCAATATGATTTGGTATTTTCATGCCGCTAATACTAAGTCAAGTAATGATAACAAGAAACCTTTACAGATAAATATTAATATGTAGCAAAATTTAGATTACATTTTTCTAGATTTACTCCTACTTCCTTACAAGTTCAACTTTGTAGAAATTTCTTTTTAAATTTCATTTACAAA
The DNA here is from genome assembly GCA_026543865.1 of Argiope aurantia. NCBI lineage: Eukaryota > Metazoa > Arthropoda > Arachnida > Araneae > Araneidae > Argiope > Argiope aurantia. Next base: position 49,419 of record JAPMOR010110977.1, on the reverse strand, counting down.
AGAATTTGTGACGAAATACAACGAATTTGCAATTATAATGAGGTGATTTACATTTATTTTTAAACAGTGGTGCTGCCATCTACTAGATATTGAAATAATTATTTTTCACTAAATTCATGCATCGTGCTGCCATCTATTGTATTAAAGAAAAACTGAAATTAAAATAGAAAAGTAAATAAATTAAAACTACCCTTTCTTTGTTTTAATTGCAGGAATCTAATCATGATAGCAGTTAAAAAAGTGTAAAAAAATGATGTTAAAAATTATTAAAAAGAATTTTTATCATAAATTTGAGAGCACTCTGCATTTATTTCTTCTAATAGTTTCGTAAAATTATAAAAGCAAATTTAATCAACCCCTCATTAAAATATCTTTTCTAATTAATTAAAATTTATTGTCTTCCTAATAGTAATATCAGTTTGTTTATTTTTATTGAAATATGTTTAATAATTGCGCGATAAAATGAAACCATTTAAATTATTCTTCCCATACTATTATTTCTTCTGAATTTCAATGAAGTTTATTATATATATATATATATATATTTTTGCTTCTTAACAAATATTTAGGGGTTATTTAACATTCTTTTTTTTTAAATACAAAGAAAACGAAATGGAAGAACGAATTAAAAAAAATATCTACTTTAAGGTAAAATTCTTTAATAGCGCTTTAGCAATAAACAAGCAGGGAGAAATAGCTGATTTTTGTGGCGCCATCTACTGAATCAATTATTCACTAGAGCAGTAAATCAGGTATTGCATTAATGTCAATACTAGCCTAAATTCGTAGAATAGATAAAGTAGTTTTGCTTCTTTAATTTGAATGATAATAAAAGAAATTTGCGGAGAACAAATAGTATTTATTTATTTATTATTAATATTTCATTCCATTTTATCTAATTATTATTTCTTTTCATTCATATAAAAATTTCAAATGAGCAAATTCAAATCACGGATGCAAATTCAATTTAAAAAAAGAATATAACACACCATAAAAAGATATTACGTATCAAATAATTCTATAATAATTATTTCTCATTGCATTTCTTATAAATTATGAAGTTTCAGGTACTGATTTGGAACACAAAATGTATATGAAAATTTGGAATTCTAAATTGTTTCTGCTTTTTGTTTTAAAAAGCGAGAGCGAAAATGCCCACAGAATTAAATTTACTTATACTTTTTAGCATTATTCCTGCAAGGAAAAAAGTCTATATATACTTAATAATGAATCGGAAAATTCATTAGATTATACTATTAAATCAGATTTTTTTTTTTTTTTAAATTTTGGAATATAATCTTTAGAAAAGAAAATATCTACTTGCGACAATGGATTTTAAAAAAAATATTAATCAATTTGTAAAACATTGAGCAAAACTGGAAAAAGGAAATCATTAAAATCTCAATATTTCATTGAAATTTTGTCAAATAGTTATTTTTATTCGAACTGTATATTTTATTTATTATAAGCTAAATCCCTCCGCATATTTTAATTTTCAAGTTTTACTACTGAAAAAAAAAATACGAAAACAGACCAGGCAAGAGAAAAATTACTAGTATGTGATTTAATCTTAATGTATACTTTTTGAAGCAACGGAGATTTTTAATGCGCCGAAATGTATGAATAATGTAACATACACAGAAAAGTGGTCACTGAATTCAAAATCTCTTCCCCCTGCACCGCCCCTGACAATGAAACCTGAATGATGAGATTTTTGAGATTGAAACTCATCAATCATTATTCATTATTTGGCAATAATTAATTCCGAATTGTTGAGAATTTTTTATTGATTTAGGATTTTTTATTGATTTTATTGATTTATAATTAGGAAATTTTGCAGCATTCAGCAAATTTATCATGTAGTAAAAAAAACTGTGATTATTTATGCATAGATTTACACTGTCAAAATTACATATGGTACTCGGAAATGTCCTCTTGAATATCTAGCGTAATAATTGCTAGCGATGTAGCGATTTCCTTGTTAGTCATTGCGTACAGAAAGCTTATAACAATTTACGAATATATTGAAGACGGACATACCGATTTCCCTGAATATAGCTCTAATTTTACGCAATGTTACCGCGTGTTTAATTATGAGTGCAGAACTTTGAGACGATGTAATTATATATTTATACTTACTGCGGAAATATAATGTAAAAATAAATATACAAACACCCGATATTTGTCAATTTCTTATCTTCGCCCGATAACACCCGATATTGGAAACGCCTTTGTCAATTCCTTATCCTCGTATGCTCTCTAGTCATTCGGTCTGTGATCCGGTATATTAAAACATTTTTTGTAACACTGACTTGATTTTGTACTTCTTAAACACCGTTGTAATTAGTAAGTTGAATTTTAAAAAATCCCTTATAACTAAATAAATATATTCTTTCATGCACTATTTCATTGTTAACATTTGATTTACATTCCATACATGATGTCTTGTCATTAAAACCTGAACATATGTAAACTGATGGTTTTTATAAGTTGATAGAAGAATAACGAAACACCATAAAATAAGAAAATTAATACCTTAAACTTTATATGAAATAGAAAATTTTATGTATGATTATTTGAAGTGATTCAGATTTTTCTCCAGTTCTTTTTCAATAAGCAAGTTACCAAGTTAGCTCGAAAGAAAGACTAGATGGCAGGAATATGCAGATAATTCTAAGATAATTCAAACTTTAAATATCCTGAAAATATTAATAAAATAAAATGAATTGAATAAGAAAATAAAGAATAATGAATTTAAAAAATCTTCAATGGTAGAATGAAATTTCTTAGATTAATGACGAGTAATTGTCTTACTTAAAATTCAAGGAAATTACGATCTATTCTGGAAAAGCATAGATTTTTTTTTGAAATCATATCAGTGCTCAAATATTTTAAAAATGATTTATATCTTTTAATTTTTTTTCAAAAATATCATTCCAGATCAATATTACTACAAATATTAAAGGGGATTGAGGTCCTTAAGTTATTAAAGGCCCCGATGAAACAAAGGTTTATTTTACTTAATAATAAATGTTTTAAAGTTTATTTTGTTAATTGATGTCCTGTTTTGAGGCCATGTAAGGTCTATAGTATAATGGAACTCGTCTCAGAAATCTGGAAAAAATGATCATATGGTCATTGCTTGTGCAAATGAATTAACTCAATTAATGTTGACTTTGAATTGAGTTTAGTCGTTTCAAACAAATGTTACTGAATTAGTTGTGTTTTAAAGTTAGTATCTAAAGGTATATTGTTTCCGATTTGTTTAATTAATTATTAACTATTCTTCCAAGAGGTGATTCTAGTATGTGGTGCAGGGCTGTTTCGTTGAATATAAAAGTAGTTGTTCATTCAAGTTATTGATTTTTTGGCAATACTTTTATTATTGGAAAGTGTGGATGTTATAATTCTTATTGAAAGGATCCTTCGATACTCTTTTAAAGTGACAAAAATGAGCTTCCGCTTGTCTTTTCTACTATGAGATTTATTTCAGAAAGAAAGCCAAGCCTGACACTTTTGGATAATTATATTTTTTAGAAAGTTAATATTAAGAGAGGGATAAAAACGACTTTTAAATTTCCTACCTTAATATGAATACTTAGGAATTCTTATTGAAAGGATCCGTCGATACTCTTTTAAAATGACAAAAATGAGCTTCCGCTTGTCTTTTCTACTATGAGATTTATTTCAGAAAGAAAGTCACGCCTGTCACTTTTGGATAATTATATTTTTTTAGAAAGTTAATATTAAGAGAGGGATAAAAACATCTTTTAAATTTCCTACCTTAATATGAATACTTAGGAATTTGAGACAATCTAAAACTCTCCAAATTTAAAGCAAACCAATAAAAGAAGATAAAATCGTTCATTAAATTGCTTTGGAAAAAATATTATCATAATCTCAATCTTTAATTTCTCTTTCACTGAAATAAAATCAAGATCAATTGGCCCATGTGCAAGATTGTGAAGGTTTTCCGTTCTAAAACTAGAAAGCTCTTTATTTAAAAAGAAAATTTAATAAGCTACATAAATATATCTATTGTATTAAAGACTGCAATTCGGCAAGTTTATTTCCAATAATAGAAAACAGGCAGGAAACAAAATGTCATAAGGAATGGAAGTTTATTTTTCACATAGTAGGTCTGATTCCAATTATTCTTTTGCATTTTAATTTTTCTTGAATATAATTTTATAAATAAATTTTTAAAAATTACTTCAAATTTTCAAAGAATCCTCACACATAGGATGAGTAAGCATATTTCTGTATATTACAACAATATTGCTTACCTCATATGACTGTATATTAGAATCAATACTCTAAATGTTTTCTCAAAAATTTATCGCATATTTTTTAATGAAAGTGCTATTAGTATGCTTCAGTTATCGTATTCATTGACAAACATACATAATTCTAAAAAAAAGTTTATTGGATTAAAAATGCAACGCTGATAAATTATACTCAAGTAATTTTGGAATTACGCAAACAATAATACTGTATCAATTTATATATGCAACTTGTATATTGACTGCAACTTATTTGCCTTAATTGTTGTTTGACACAATGTGATATTTACACATTGTGTCAATGTGATATTACTTTAAATTTTTCAATATAATATTTGAATCCGTCATTTTCAGAACATATATGGCTTTAACATTTTGTATTTAGGCTTTTTAATTATTATAAGGTACAATGAGAAAATAGTAAAAAAATTTATTTTAGAACGTTCTTTTACCTCGCCAAGGATGCCAAGTAACTGAACAAGATGGCTGACTAGATACTTCTTGTGTACAGCCGATCATCAAATCACCATTAAACAAAGAAGTATTGACCGACATAATATTATCATACATAATATTGTTACGAATTTTTCCCTGGGTTCGTTTGGATAGTGGAAGTTATATGGTGTGGAGAACGCTAAATCAGCAGTAGAAAAAGAAACAACGACGTTTATTTACACGAAGACACACAGGACAGCACAAAAACGACCACTATATACAGCATAGAAGACGATTTTCTTCAGCTGAGACGTGTAGCATACAACAGCATACACAGCAGCATACAAAAAGAATCTACTGCAGACAGTAGCACACAGCCTAGTTCAGCACTAGTCTGAATCCGTCGCTGCTCTGCTAATGCCTGGAAGACCAGTTCTTCACCGTCGATTCCGACTGCGACTACTACTACTCTGACTACTTCGATCACTCTGTCCACTCTGACTACTGACTTCGACCACTCTGACTTCGACTGCGCTTATGACTACTACTGACTACTCTGTCTGGCAGCTGCAGCCCCTTTTATAGGTCTCAGGAGGCGGGGCTAGAAGCCTCTCAACCAATCAGGAACGTTCGAGGCGTATCTCGGTTCCTACTGGACGGATCAGGAAAATTCTCGATGTTTCGGGTATAATCGCCAAATGGTCGCCAAGTTTGTCGCCAGGCTCTGGGACCTCCGACACGACACCCGGACTTCGTCCAATACCGATGACTTTAAAACAGTCTTCCGATGGTGGAGCCAACTATGCTGGGAAGCAGAATTGCAGGTTTGTAACAATATTATCATGCATAGTATCATACGTATATACCGACATAATATTATCATACATAATGTAAATTATTAAATTTTAACTATCTTGATTTTAGACATTTGGGGAGTGGTATCGTCGATGAGGGATTAGAAATTGTAGACACTGGGTAAAAGTATGAGTGCTATAATCTTATAGTAATATTTAAAATGAAGAATTCTTGGTTTATTTCTAAAATATAGGGATACAGTTTATAGACGAAAACCGATAATGTGAACAATTTTGTTTTCTTTGATTTATTGCTATAACAGTAAAGATATTTTATCAAAAAAATATAAAATATCAAATTATATATTATTAATTAGAAAAAAATGTGATGAAACCATATTATAAAAAAGTTTTCATAAATAATGTTAAGGAAGGAGTACTATTTTCGGTTAAGGAATCCTACTTCAACAAGAAATACGTTTTCTAAGTATCATACACACGCACACGAAAAAATGTGTAATTGTACGTGAAAAACTTTTTTATAAAAGAAACCGCATTTATTCATTCAAAATGTTTTATCCGAAGTTTTAGCCAAGTTTGGATTTGCCCAATTAATGATATCACTAACTTAAATAAATAAATAAAAGAAGAAATACGAAGGACGCGATGTCTTTTTCAGTCTTTAAAAAATTATTGATTCTTTTTCAACTATATTTTTCTAAACTTGGAAATTTCCGAAGGCTTCTCATTTTAAGAAAACAGATTCCATCTCAAAATAAATTGTAACCGAAAAGAATTGAAAGAAAATCACAAAATTATATAAAACGATCTGGCATCTGACAGATCAATGAAAGATCATCACAAAAAAGTTCCATATCTTCTTTAAAATAATTGCTCTTATTTAATAGATAGAATTTAAATACATAAATTTAATTTAAATATTAATAAAGCACGAACAATATTTATTGGACTTCAGTTTCAAAGTAAACATTAAAAATGTCGATACAGGCAGAATTAAAAACACAATATTTAATAATAATACAAAATTTGTAATAGTAATACAAAAATATTTAATATTAATGAATCCTATTTCATAAAATAAAATACATGAATTGTGGAATATACAAATGAAATGTAAATTATTCTTTAGTAAATAACTAATACAAGATAATTAATTATGTTTGATGGTAATATATAAGGTGGGAAGTAATTAGTTGCATAATAACAGATTTATTAAGCATAATTAATGACAAATATAAAAATTATCATAACTGTAAGATAATGCATTATACGAAATTTTCCTTTACGAAAAATAGCTACCTTCGGAAGCCAACGTCTTTGCACGAAATATTGGTTTTCTTGACTAAGTATTCAAAAAAATTTCATTTATTTGAAATCGTGGGATTTTTCAATAAAATTTGTAAATAAATTTCATTTATTTGAAATGTCATCTTGTTATTTTATAATGTTTATTTCCATGGAATTAGTTCACTACAATTTGTTATGCATGTAAAAAAGTTGTATGCACTAAGAAATAAATGAAATTAAAGTTAAATCGAAAGTTAAGTAGTGCAAAAATCCTACTTCGTTGCAAAATTAATGTATAAAGACAGGAAATTTTTCTCTTAAATACAACATCGACAAATCCCACGATTGAATTGTATGATAGAATGATAAAATTAGTTTGAATTTCATCATAATAATGAGAATAATAAATAAAATAAATTTAAAATTAGAGAATAAACAATATGAAAATTAAACTGAGTATATTTGAATTTGGTATGTATATTTATATTTTTGATATTAATTACTTTTTTCTTATTGTTTTCAATTGATTATTTTATTTCCTATCATCATTAGTATACTGTTATTTTAAGTGGCAAAGTATTTCAAGCTCATTTTGTTTTATTTTTATTATCGTTAATGGCAACAATATTGTTGGTCATTTAAAAAAAGGGCTTAATCATTACTAAACTGTAGGATTATGTTTCTTCATAAATTTATTTGATTTTTTTTTTTTGCCGAAACAAAATTATATATTTTTTGTATAAAGTTTCATTCTTTTATGCAAATCAATTAGATATAAAGTTTTAGTTTTGAGTTTTAAGATAACGTAAAAAAAAGTAAAGAAACTTAAGGTCATATTTTATGTTTATAGAACTGAGAAACATAAAAATCACTTTATTTGTCATTTGGTCTTTGGAAAGTTCACAGTGCTCATTTCTCTTAAATGGAAGAGCAAGTGTGACTGATACTCACAGTAACTTCCTGTAGCCAAGCGATAATGTTAAATTTTCATGAAGAAGGTAAGCAAATGTATTTTAAAACAAATCTACAATTAAAGTTTAATCTTGATTGAGTTTTTGAGAAATGTTAATATGTATGCATATAAAGATGGATATTTATAAAATTTTATACAAATCTTTAACTCCCCCCTCCCCCCTCGATATTTGAAGAATTTCAAATATGTACTTTTAAACCGCAAAAAAAAAAAAAAAAAGTTCATTGTCAACAATTCCAAGTCCAAACCTAAATAAAATTTTAGTTTAATCAGAATTAAGTAAGTGTTTTGTGTTTTTATTATTATTTAAGGACTATATTATTTAAGATATTGTTATTAAAAATATTATTTCAAAAAATTATTTTTAGAATTATGAAATTTAAAATATAATCTTTTTCTCAATAACAATTTCATTTCCCTAAAATATTTCGCCAATTTTATTAATTATTTTGAATTTAATTTGATGCCGAATCTGTAACATTGTTCTTTCAGTTATGATGAAATTCAAATTAATTTTGTTGCTCCATAAAATCATTCAGACATGTTGAACACCTAAGTAATAAAGACAAAGAAATTGCATTCTTTGAAATTCTGAATAAAATTTTCACTTCTGCATGGAATTCTTTATATGCACTTTTTATTTACATGCACAATAATTTGCTGTAGAATGATTGCATTAATATTTCTGTCTTATCTTATAATAAATTGAAATTTTAAGTATATGCATTCCATATCACCATTTTAACAATCAGGAAAGTTATCTAGCTGGTCGCTAAAGGCGGGTAATTGCATATAAAATTAGTAATTAAATTTCTGTGGTTCTCAGTAAAATAAGCAATTACCAAAGTTTATTATCTAAATGATAAATATCAATCCACTTTAAGCTCACTAAAATCAGTTAATCTTACTTTCAAATTGAATTAGAAAAAAAAAATGTGTCTTAATTTTTCTTTTTCTGATAACCATATGTATTTTAATTTTTTCACTAATTACGATAAAAGGAAATTACACACAAAATATTCATTTACGAAGAGCAAGTTATTCGACAAATTACTCCTATGGGTACGTTACAGTTGCTGACAATAATGAGTCACTCCATTTTAAATGGAGATTGAAAAACATTCAATGATCATTGAAGAAACGTGGGTAAAGACCCGCTTTCGCACTCCAGAGGCAGCTCATTTATCAGAAGCAAAAAGGAAGAAGGCAACAGTTTAGGAAGTCATTAGTTCTTAATTGTTCAAAATATCACACCCGCGGAGAAACAACAACAATTGTTCTGAAAGAATGGCGTTCATTCCAATAGTTCATTTTCTAGTGATAATTATATAATCCCTCCCGTAACTACATTCCCCTCTTACGTCCATTAGCGTTTTTCATTTCTTTCAGCAAAATTCCGGAAGAAAAATAAAAGAAGAAGAAAAAAAAAAAAAAAGAAGTGGATAGTATCCACCATTTATAAGAAGTACGAGAAAGGGCAGTGGGCAAAAACAAAAAGAAAAGAAACGAAGGAAAAGAAGGGAGGAGGAGGAGAAAAAAAAGAAAGAAGAGGGATTCAACTTACATAATGAAAGGACCAATAGATTATCGTCATTATCCCAGTTACAGTGAACACTGTTCTGAATATGACAAGAACAGCGTTATCGGAAAAATAATTAAGTTTCGGAGTTCGATCGCGATACAAAATAAGTCCTTTTATATGCGAGCATTGTTATCGAAGGGACGGAACTTTTGTTAATTTGACACCGTCGACCATTCATGCGAATGTCTGCATTGGAACGAAATGGCGTAAAAATACCCATTAAGCAGTAACACTTCGCGGGTCGAAAAATAGGACGATTTTCGATCGAGTAAATAATACTGGAGCTTTCGATGGCAGAGGTAAAAACTTTTTTTCCACTGTCTCAGAGGATCAGGCCTTCTATGATAAGGTGGTACTTCGGGAAATGACGTCTTTAGAAGTTAATATTGGTTATTGCAGACTGAAATGTCTGGAAAGATTAAAGGGTGGTGGAAGAAATAGGAAAAGTCTTTTCTCTAAGAAAGCCGACTTGACGCTTGGGGTGTTTTGTGTACCGTGTCAGACGCCTGCAAGAAGATGACGGCAGCTTTGAGAAGTTAATGTAGAAAGAAAACAGAGTTCTCTGATATAGATTAAATAAATTGAAAAGAGTTTTCTGCTTATTAGCTGTTATCCAATCAACAGTTATTATAAATTTTCTCCAAACGTGTAAATATTAAGTAAGATTTGCAGAATTATTTCGAGTCTGATTACATTTTAAGTGAAAAAAAAGGGAAGGAGAGTATGAAACGATGAGAGTATTCCTTTTAGGATCTACTGTTGGGATTTCTCTGCCTTATTATTATTCACAAATTTAGGGTTACTTTTAAACAATATTTGCATTAAGCATTTCTTTTCCTCCTCGAGACAGCATTTCTGGTTAGAGATGAAAATTATTTAATTGTAACATTATGTGCATTGCTAGTTTCGAATCCCCTTTTCACATTAATGTTTTATTTTCCTTCATGGGATAGACTCAACCCATTGGTTGATAAAATATCAAATAAATTTTAACATTCTGCATTGTTAATTTCGCATCACCTTTTCAGATGAACAGTGTACTTTCCTTTAGGGGATAGATGCAACACGTAGGTAGATAAAATATCAAATGAATTATTATTAAAAGCATACATTAATATATTTTTTCAAAAATAAAAAAAAATATTCAAAATTTAAGAGTTTATAATTTTGGTTCGCATTCAAAACTTTATAATTTATATTTTTACTAACAAATTCATGCATTTTCAAGTTTGTTTTTTATAAATTCTTTGTTTTACGTTACGATTATAGCTTAATTATGTCGTGATTTTGAATCTAATTTACCTGCAACAATAACATGAGGCGTTTTAAATCACTATAAATCACCAATGGTTAAATAAATTTTCAATAAACTAAATTTGGATGCCTGATTAAAATAAAAATAAATTCTTTCAAAGAGTTTATGTTTTCTGTACTAGAACTATACTAGCAGACAGAACTTGTTAACTTCATCCCTTTGTGTGTTTAAAAAATCTGACTTTCAGCTTAATTCAGTCAAAAAAACGTGTCACAGGGTTTATCCCAGTGACAAGTTATAGCAATCTTTTTAATAATAGCAATCACTTTTTAATTAATAGCAATCACTCAAGGAAATTTCCAATTTCCATTTTAAATTATACTTGAAAGATAAATGAAGATAATTCTAATTGGTGAGCAATGTTTGTAAAATAGCGAAATAAACTGGCTAATATAATTATAAAAATCGATCTAATTATTGAGACTGGTCGTTCATTTAAAACCTTAATTTTTGTTATATTTTGAAGCAGAAAAGTGAAGGACAGGTGATCACTGATAATGTATTTAGATATTATGAACTTACAACTGAAATAAAAATTAGAAAAAATAACACATAATGATTTAGGTAGTGGCTTGACTTTCTTCGATACAAAAACAGCAGTAAAATGGACTTTTCTGAGATTTCTTTCGAAAATAACATACAATCAATATTTATAATTTAATTAGTAATATCAAGCTGTAATATGGATTAAAACTTCATGAAATCAGACCAGTGTTAGGGACTGGAGAAACGGGACATTTGATCTTTCCTAATTATTTTAAATATTTACATATGAAATAAAAGACAAATTAACGCATCAGAAAAGAAAGAAGACATTAATTATTATATTAATTAGCACATTAATTATTATATTTGTTCATTTATTAAATAATACTTTTTCGCTTTAGAAGAAGAAAGGTCATACATGAAAGTTATAGATTTCTTATGATCATTTATTTTATTTAAATATATAAATCTCATCACTTCTTCTTCTTCTTTTATATTTTTATATAAAACAATTTGCTAGAAAAAAAAACCCCACTTCATTTGCATTGGAAATTTTGACAACTTTCGCAGTCACGAATGATCAGTTTATATTTTTTGGCAGCCAATATTACTAGACAAAATTTTATGTAAAGACATTCAATACTCGCCTTTGCTAATTTTATTATCATAAACTATAAATCTTTGCATTTTCAAGAACACTCATAGCTCGTAATTGACAAAAAGCCCACAAATAACACCGTATGCTACTTTATAAATTTTATGCTATTTTTACTTATTCTGAATTCCGGTCAGACGAGGATGGGCACCTTTTAATTGAGGATGAGAAGTTCTGGTATGGTGGTTGGTTCTCACTACCCTTTTGGGTGCACAAAAAGATGGAAATTTGGGTTCTCTCATTGATTATGGGAAGTGCTTCCTTAGGGAAGGGTTGCACCGTGGCCGGTGATGGCCCTGATGTCTCAACTACAGTTCCCAACAGAATTGCCGTCACGGCTATCCAGTCATTCAAGTTTTTCCGTGTGCCTTCCAGCGGGTCAGTTTGTGATGTTTCACAATTCCATATTTCATACTACTCCTTATTATCACTTGATAATATACCAGTCACTTTCACAATATCTGTGAGGGCGCTGCTGACGAGGAGAAACAAGAAACGAACTGAGGGGAAGTGAGTGGAGGAGTGAAAGCGCGGAAAGAGACGGTGCACGGGAAGAAGGTTGATGTTTTGGAGCTCGATGACGTTGTAAAAAAATTCGGTTATATTGTTTGTATATGTTATGTGTTGTCCTAAGTGAATGTCAATTAAATGTTGTCAAAAAATTAAATCTGGCGTCATACTAGTTATTCCAGGTTACATTTGCTAATGAAAAGGGCAGTCTCTGCCTTACTTATTTTTCCAGATGAGAAATCGAAATTGAGAAAGCTCGGCAGCGCCGACA
>JAPMOR010110977.1:11799-28623 GCA_026543865.1 Argiope aurantia | reverse complement strand
ACACACACACACACACACACACACACACACACACACACACACACACACACACACACACATGTATATATATATATATTTCTTTTTTAAATATGAAAACAACAAAATAGTTATAAAATGAACCTAAAAGATTTGGTATAGAAGATGAAAGTTTATTTTATGAAGTTTTCATTTTTATTCTAAGTCCATCTACTCAACCCATCTCTTTAAGATGCTTTGAAGGTCAGCAGGGAAAATATATAATATCGAAGGTTAAATCCAAGTCCAATGATGTAATAATACAAAAAAATATTACAAGCATTCAGGAGAACAAATTTGGGCCTTTGTCAGACAAATACATATGAAACGAATTTTGTGTAGCAGGAAAGAAAAGATTAAAAATTTGATAAATTACATGTTATATACAGTGCATACACAACAACTGAAGATTGTTTTGTTGCAAATAAATAAAAAATAATAGATACAAATTATTATAGTAGATGCAAGCATAAAGTAAGATAAAGTATGGATTCTTATAAATTTTTTTATAAATACTTGATTTTAAAGCAATAAATTTCTAGAACACGTAAGATGAAATTTTCAATTTTTCTAGTACCTTTTGTGCTTAATTCGACCATGCTAAATTATTGACATATTTTGTTTTAAATCATTTGCTAAATTTGTCAAATTTTGAATATTATCAAATACTTACAGAGAAAATTATTTAAATAATAAAAAAGGAAAGCTATTTGTTCAGTCATTTTTTAGAAAATATGCTCTGAAAAAAAAATGACTTCAGGTAGAATCAAAGCGACAAAAATTCGAAAAGTAAATTTACAATTGAAGCAATATATTTCGAATTGTTTATTCATTTTTTGGCGCTATACTTTATTATGGATAATTATGGATTATTATACCTTATGGATGATTGAAATTGGAACTCTTGAGGAAAATATTTAATATGAAGTTGAATATTATTTTATAAGTGTACCGCCATTTTTATTTTTGAGGAAACTCTTGTGGTTGCTTAAAACTTTCTGCGTATTTATAAAAATATGATTTTTATTAATTTGGTAAAAATATTTTCTTCAGGATCTTTGATAAATTATGCATTCTTTTAAAACCATGCATTTTTTGTTCGATATATAATCCTTTAAAATAAATCATAGTTAATTTCGAATAAGGATACGATTCAGTAAATGAAAAAAATTTAAAAGTAAAACTCTGGAATGAAAAATTTCATTTTTAATGATATTAAATAAAATATTTAATAAAATTTCAACAGAATTGTAGTTGAATCACAACCAGATATTAATTTTTGATGTTAAAGATAACGTAATAGATCTTTTATTTCCTTACAGTTAAAAATAAGATTTAAATTTTAGTTTTAATAACATTAATTGTATTCAGTTTTCTATTAGTTTTAAGCGAATTCAGGCTGGAATAAAATTATTTGGTTTTCTTAACTAAAGAAGTAGAGTATTTTATTTATGAAGTATTATTAAGTGAATAATCAAGTAACAAAAGTTCTGTATCTATTTCAGCAATCTTGAATATTATTATCGGCAACTGAAAAAGCAGAGTTAAAGAGTAGATACCCATAAGCAATTAAGAAGTTATAAGCACATATCAATTAATAGCGAATAATTTCTGGTATTTATCGGAAAAGTATAACATATGACAAAACATAATTCACTTACTTAAATTTCAAGCAATTTATACACATAGAAAAATAACTGCGGTCGAATCCTATTTTACATAAAAATAAATTGATTAATTTTTCAAAAAAAAAGCCCTTTTTAAAAATTATTATTTCACAATTTATAGAAAAGCTATTATTCAATTAGATTTGTCAAAAGGAAATTTTTCTATCTTTCAAGATTGCAAATATTACTTACTCCTCGTCTATCAAATAAATGAACTTGACAATCAATAATTATTTTTAAAGGCACATATAAACTTCTAAGATTAAAATATCCAGGATTTCTGAATTAAAATATCATAGTCTGTGCAAAAAAATTATGGGAAATAATCTGTACATAACAAAATACAACAATCTGTACAAAACAATAATATACACACTATTTTAGTAAATTTTTGATTTCATTATATTTTTTAAATAAAATTATTTACAGTATACACAGAAATTTGTAGACAGTTAAACATTTATTTTAAAACAAAATTGATAGCCATTTCCATGAAATATTGTTATATACATTTATTTCCCCTAAGTTGACAGGCTAATAAAATATTGTTATATACAATATCTCGAAAAATATATTAAATTTCTATATTGTAAAATTCATATTTCAGGCTGGCTAAAAGATTAGGAACAATGTATCAATGAAAACATTAAATGATTAATATTTTTTATGTAAGGTCATAATTTAAAATTATTTACAGACTAAAAAAATTATTAATAGTAAAATAGAAGTTCTTAAATAGTTTTAAGCAATTTTAAAAATTATTTTGTTTACTTGAAAATACTCTAATGAAGTGATGTTTATGTTATAAAAACAAAGGAATCAAAACTCATTGTGTGACGTGGTTGTAAATTATTTTAGCTTGGAATCAAAAATATTTATTAATTGCGTAATATTAAAATAATTATTCTTCGATTATGAAGTAAAATAATAATGTATTTGACTATTTAATAACTTGATAAAAATGAACAAAAATTGTCATGCACAGCAATGTTGAAATTTTGAAAGAGATGTATAATACATTTATAGCTGTTTAGTTCAATATTTCATTCTTGAGTTTTATTGAGTAAGTTTTATCAATGAAACGTATTTCAGAATTAAATCAATTTTATTTTTAAATTTATTAACACAGCTAAAATGACTATTTCAATATTTTGGAATCTATTTATTTTAATTATTATTCAATGAAAAATACTTCAAATATTATCCTCAAATTTATTTCTAAGGGACGAAATTATTTTACTTTCAAAATTCAGGAAAGACACAATTAATTGTCTTATAATTACGGCAAATTTAATTTCTGGAGAACAAATTAAGTTTAAAAATGTTATTTATATTGTCAAGTAGATATTCTAGTGTTGAACTCAATGACGCACACAAGAAGCAGAACTAAATCAATTTATTAACTCAACTCAGAACTGAGAATACAGTGACTGACAAATTTTCTGCTTTTATACAAGCAGAGAAAGTTCTAGAATGCTCTTCTGGAGACAGTAAGAAAAGTCCAGAACACTTGTCTGGTAAACTAAAGAAATGTCCAGTATCTTCTGGAACATGAAATAAAGGAAAACATAAAATCAAGAAATTAAGTATTTACATATACTATTAATCGCATTGTCTCTAGCGGGATTCGAACCTAGGTCTCTTGATCATGAGACCAGTGTAATGACCATTCGACCATGGAGATTTGAGTGCCTTTCTTCAATGCGCAATATCAAGAAATAATAATTTTTCTTTATATTATACAATAAATTCGATTTGGATCAGAATTTTCATATGTTTTTGAACATATCAGAACAATCAATGGGCAAATTTATTTAATTTTAATTAAGAGTTTTAATAAATAATAAAAGAAGTATTATAAAAAATAATTACGTAAGAAACTAATGAGTAACATTTTATTTAGTTAGTTCCTTTTAAATTAGCTTTTAATTTCTTTTAAATACGTAGTATACTATAAATTTTATCTCTTATTTACCTTTGAACTAAATAAAATTTCATTTGAGTTTTCTAAATCTCTTCAATTAAAATTTTGCGAAAATGTGAAAGGGTGCTGAATTTTTTTTGTTTATACTTACTAGAAAATTAAAGCGTTTATTTCATTATATCATTAGTTTAAACCTCACGATCTACTATCAAATTTTATCACTTATTTACGTTATGAGTAAAAGATACCAAGTGAAAAGAAAAAGATAAATTTGCCTTTCAGTTCAAGTTGAAAATTTTCAATATTAATTTGAGAAAATTTTAATATAATTTGCTGTTTTGAACTAAAATATTTAATAATATTTTACAATAAATATTAAGGGGTTCACAATATATGTCATCTCGTTTCGGGAAGAAATTTTTTTCCTGCTTTTATGAGAAAATTTTAAAATTAATTTCAAAAGTAACATTATTTAGGGGTAAAATTCTGCTGTTCTTTTCGATAGATTTAAAGAATCTTTTGAAATAAACAGCAGAACGAAGTCTCTTCTTAAGCGTATTTAATTGCATATTGATACCGAGTTATTATATTAGAAAATTTTTTAAAACTTTATTTCTGAAGTTGTAAATAAATTGATTTTTTTATTAAATTCTCTTATTATCACATTTATCATATAAAGGTGAACTTCATAGATCAGTGGAAGATATTTGCTATTAATACAAAGAAAAACAATTATACATGTATTTTTGAAATAAACGCTTGAAGGTGAATACTCAGTTATACATAATAAGTAAAAATTTTTAAAAAAAGTAGTAAAAAATTTTTCTTATCTGCTAACAAAAGATGAAAATAACCTTTCTTTATACCTAATAATAAGTAATTAGCTCCCCTATTCTGGTTCACATCAATCATGTAAACGTTCTGTGTGACTTATAATATAATATCAATGATTTAATTAACATATAAAAATATTAAGTTATTTAATTTAATTATATTATAATAATCATTTATTATTCCGTGTAGTAATTATACGTACCTATTTCTGGAAAGAATTTGTAATTTTTATCCAATAACACAAGAGTGTTTCAAATCAACGAGAGAACGTTTATGTCTGATGAATTTAATGTTCACCAAATCCACATGCAGTTTAATATTAAGAATATTCAAGTCTTAGGTTTGTGTTTGATCTTAGGTACAGTTAGATTTGTTATAAGAACAATGAAACTGAGGCCATAAATTTGAAATTATTGGTTTTTGTTCAAATGAAACATTTTTAATTGTTAAATTTAAAAAATCAAGTATAAAAAAGATGTATTATGTATTTACGTTTGCAATTATAACTTCTGTATATGATAAATATCTTGACATATATTTGAAATTCTTGTAATAAAATCTGACCTCGCAGTTGAATAATATTTCTTGAATTTTGTATTTCTTCAAATATTTAACATTTTAAATCTCAAAAGGCGACAATTTAATTTTATTGGAACGTTTCAATTATTACATAGTATTGGACATCATTTCAATTTATAATTCAGGATGACTGTTATTTTTTTCTTCTGAGTGGTTTGTTTATAGAAGAGAAAGAAAAAATATTTAAAATCGAAATTTTGCTACATCGATAACTACATAATTTATTTGTTTTGGAAATTTTAAA
This sequence comes from Argiope aurantia, assembly GCA_026543865.1. Lineage (NCBI taxonomy): Eukaryota > Metazoa > Arthropoda > Arachnida > Araneae > Araneidae > Argiope > Argiope aurantia. The sequence goes on along the minus strand of JAPMOR010110977.1, from coordinate 23,360 downwards.
TAAAAATTTAAAAACTTTTAACTTAACCAAGAATATACAAACTGGTGTCTAGCAATAAAAGACATTTAATTGTTTCATAAACGTAATGTTTAAGGAGATTGAAAATCAGTTTTCAATTGATTTGTCTTTAAAATTTCAAATCTATTGGTAGTTTTCCGAATTTTAGATTTTAGTGTGTTGGATAATAATCAAAACATTGACCGGAAATTGTCAATTGCTTGATTTACTGAAAGAGAGTATGAATTCAATGAAGGGCCTGTTTCAGTTTATATGATATACTTAAGTAGAGTAGCGAAGTGTTTTTTATAAGAATTAAGATTTTCTCAACGGTTTTCATATATAAAATAAAACATCTGGTTACAAACAGAGAGTAACATTTGTTCAGACGTTTGAACCAGAAAATTCTTAAAAATAAACTATGAGCACTGAAAGGTCATTTATAGGTTTAAAATAAACATTAAACTTTGTTTAAAGGCTTTTAAATTATTAACCATCTTTATGGAATTTTTTTATTTATCACATTAATATTGATATTGAAATTCAGCAGCAGGTATAATTTATATAGAGTAGTTTAAAATCGTATATTTTAAAAACCAAGAAAAGTATTCTTTCTGTAAAGAAATATCTTCATTATGTATAAATATTCTCTTTCAAAATTTTTCTTGTATTAATATACGCTGAATGAAAGATCGAATGTAACATCAGACAAAAGAAGAGAAATTGGAAGTAAAAGATATACATGTATTTCATTTCAATTACTTTTTTAAATAGGAAACTAAAGATATAACAATAATTTTTAATAATTGAGAATAAGTTATTTAAAAAATAAATAAGATGAAAATAAAGAATTGTAAGTTTTTTTTTCTTTGCTCCTCGGTCACTCTTTTTTAATTATGATCTTCAAGAATTCTCAATTTCCCGGTAGAAATTATACAATACCTATCTTTTTTTAAATGGCATCTATCACGAAAACGACCGCAAAATGAAATATCGCCCACTTTAGGATTTAGTATTGTTCGATAGATTCTTTTTTCCATAGCTTGACATTCGCAAATTGGTAGGAAATGACTTACAAAATAGAAAAAGAGAACAAAACTATATGAAAAAAAATCTCTCCAAAAAGGAAAAGCGTTTAAATGGTAATACGCGTCTGTCCATTTGAGGACAAGTATACCTGAAGAAAAGATTCTTCAACCTCCCTCCCCTGGAAGTTTCTATTTTTTAGACTTTTTTTATTCTCTTTCTAATCTTTCGCTCCCTTATTTCGTTATTACTCTTTTTTTGTTGGCAACGAAGTTTGTATCTTTCTTCCTTCGTCTGCGATGGCTTATCACTTACACGGAAGAAGTCAATAATTCAAAGAGCAGGCCTTTTCGCTCTCACGGGACCATCAATATAAGGTTTAAGATGTCAGGGCATTTGCTAAAACGCAGTATTTCAAAAACCGGTCTACTCCAAAAAGAAACCAGCGGAAAGCTAACATTAATAAAAGATAAGAAAATATATACAACGAAGTTTTAACGAATTGATATCCGGCGTTTTTTTGACAACGGGAACCAAACGATAGAAAAGGAGAATGAACTGAAATGAAAAAGGAAGAGAAAAAGAAGTTCGCTTCGTTTATTTTTTTCCCCTTCTTTTGGGAGTTGTTGAAGCAGTAGAAATGATCTGCTCTTTTTTTTTATTGTTGCTTTACTTTGGGAAAGAAAAGTTAAAATATTTTATTCTAAAGAATTTTTTTTTCAAAGCTTTATTTAGCAAAATAGTTCTTTGAATTAAATTTTATTTTGCTATGATGGTTTATTTAATTCACCAGGATGAAAAGTATTTTTTAAATTTATTATTTTGAATTAATAATTTAGCGAGAGTGATGATAATGAATTGAAAAAAATCAGCTTCAAATCATGAGCTATACAGACAATCAGGAAAAATAACGTTGAAGAAGTATTATATGTTTCGCAACGTTTCTACTTGCTAAGACACTTTCCAACAGAAATTCACTTACATATCGTTTAAAAGAGAATCTGGGTTATTTTCCAGATATTTCAGTTTGTTGTTTGTCTTTTCTATTTGGATAACATTCCTTAGTTTTTTTTAAAAAAATTAATATTTGGATTTTTTTAACCGTGATTATAAGTAAATTAGTATGTTTAATTTTAATTGTAAAATAAAGTTAATCCGAACAGGAAAGAGCAGTTTCAATTTTGTTATTTTATTAAATTAAATTGTTTAATTAAAAAATATTTTCAAGTTAATTAATAGCAAATAACATCCATTTTAAGAATAAATGGTTTTAAATTATTTATTCATGAAGATACTAATTATATTTTAAAAATATATAAAAGAATACAAGTTTATACTATCTATCTAGTAATTTGACTTTTTTAACTATATATAAAAATAAATTTATGTTGAATTTTGAAAAAAATGAAAAAAAAAATAGCTAATGGAATAAATAAAATAAACCTTCCTAAACATAAACATTAGACATTTCCTTAAATTAGATTAAGTTATTTTTTTGAAAATATTTTTGGATTGATTTTCAATTATATTTTTTCCTTCTACCAAATTAAAGCGATACATTATTCTATATAAAATAGCAATTCTTCATTATTTTGAAATGAACACTTGTTATATATCACTAAAATTTTACATTTAGTAAGAAAAGCAATGACTACTTTTATTATAGAAAAAAAATGTGCCTAATTTATAATATATTTTCAATTTTTTTTTCTTTTCTCTATTTTCTCTATTTTTTTTCCGCTATTTGAAATCAACAATTGGCATGCGGTCGTAAATATTTTTGTTAGAAAGGTAGAAACATAATTATTATCATTGTAGATATTAGAGTATTATAAAGGTATACAATGATACTTATAATAAATAATATTGCATTAAAAACGGATCAAATTTAGGGTATTATGAAATATTTCTTTATATTAATTATGTTACGAAAGTAGCAAAAAAATAATTATTCACGTTCGGAAGTTTTCGAGCTAAAGTACTGCTCTAATTGGAATTATTTTTGATGAAATCAATTTACAAGTTTGATATTTTATGCACTAGGACACTTTAAGTGTGTTTATATGAAAAAAAAAATGATGTAGAAAATTGTGTTAATTATATATTTTTAAATATGCTTTTAAAAAGGAATAAACATAGTATTATTTTTGTTTTAATTTTCAGTTTAAAGAAAGGATTATTTCTGGATATTTAATTGGAAAATAAAAAAATGGCCTTTTCAAACTTATTTTTCTTGTGTGAATATTACCTTTACCTTTCAAAAGTGAATAAGTTTCCTTTTTCTGATAATTTAAGATTTTCTTAAACTTAAATGCATGGGGAAAGAATATTAGAAAGAATATTAGATCTTTTAAATGTATTTTGTGCACGTATTTCGTTACAATGCAACATCATTTGTTCATGTTAAAAAAGTATGAAAATTGAAGGATTAAGTCAATTTATTTTCAGTAAAGCAAATTGCCTTATACAATTTAAGTTACAAAACCATTTTTTGAAGAATCAGAACTATGTTTATATATTTACTTTTTTTCAAATACATGAATAAGACGCAAAACACCAAAATTCTACAATTCAGCTTCATACATCTTATCTGCTGAATTTTTTCCCTATCAATCAAAAGTATATGTACAAAAAAACATTTCCTGTTATTTAAAAAAAAAAAAGGATTATTTTTGTTTTAGTCATTTGATTGAAACTGAACATGAAAGCTTCTTATTGACTAATTTTTTTTATTGGAATCTTATTATCAACACGGGATATTGAATAACACCTTATTCCATTATCAATAAGGCTATTAACATTAAACATGAATTAGAATTTCTATTTGCAGTCGTAAAGCAAATGACACCGCGATTATTCCACAGTTGATTAAATAGTTTTAAATATACTTTTTCTGATTTATTAAAAATTATGAATAACCTTTTATTGGCAGATAAAAGAGCAACCTGCTTTTAACAATATATCTTTTAATTTTTAAATTAAGAGTACTACTGGTAGACAGTATCTCTAGAGCTGTTATATGTTTTATCGTTTGCTCACTTAAATTTAAAATTCAGTGACTTTCACATCAAGTAAGGTAACACGTTTTTTCACATTGTTGTGAACCTGTAATACTGATTCATTGACCTGAACATCTTATATAAAGGCAGAAATATAAATATATTTTTAGCGGATGTTGATTAGATGGTAGGCTAATGAATTTTTGCTTCGATGGTAAAACTGAAGCTTCAACAATATACAAGAATTATGGTGATATCTGTATTAAGAAACGAAATCCACAGATTCTTATAAAAACATCCCCGGTTGGGAATCTATAAAACACTAAGAGATCACACAAAGGGCAAATTTTTGCTTTACAAGTTGATGGCGGAGTAACATTTCTAGTTACACTCTCAATATTATTGTTATGTTCTTTTTTCTTGTAATGTGGATATATACATGTGTTTGAGCTGTGCTTTTCTGGCTATGTTTCTTGTTTTCTTCTGGAATAAAACGACATTACCAGCTACCATTGTTGAATTATTTGTCTCTAGTAGCACACATGTATAGTACAATATTGTATGATATGAAACAATATTTGTAATATTATGTAATATTTTCCATATTGAATAATATAATATAATATAGTATAGTATAGTATAGTATAGTATAGTATAGTATAACGTAATGTAATATAATATCGCACAATATTACACATTATTGTGAGACAAACCTTGCTACTTGGGCTAGGAAGACCCAGCTGACGGATTTCCATAAAAATGTATCTATATTTTCTTAAAATTCATTTTCGATTATTCGAGAAAGAAAATACACTGAATATTATATTATTTTATTTATTTCATGATTTTCTTATAAAATAATGTTGGTATTTAGTTTTTTAAATTTAAAACCACGATTTTCTTCTAATATAGAGTTTTTAATCTGATTTAATTCTGTAAATAATTTACATTTGTGACATAATACAAAACATAACTATGTTTCCATTTTCTTTAAAAATTGCAACACAGTGGTAATAGTATCCATTCCATTTCTATTTAGATCTAACTCTTTTGGAACAAAAATAAAATTTTATAGAATGCCAAATAATTAAATATTTTTAGGGCATTAAATTTATCCACATGCACAGAAAAAAAAAACACATAGATTTTAAAATTAAAAATATTGCGCTTCAATGAATGTCGCCAATTTAATAATTAAAAAATGTAATAGACTATCCAAAATCCGATTCTCATGCCCACAGGCAAGAAATAATTAAATTTAACAGAAGAAAATAAGTTGCATGTAAGAAGAGTTGCAAATAATGTAACTCTTCTGTAATTATATACGTATACTTCTCTGTAATTATACGTAAAAATATAATATAATAATAAAAATTAACGAAATAAAAAATTACCAATAGAACTGCAAAAGGCAGAATAAATGTTCGCACTGTTATCTATTGAAAAAATTCTAATTCATTTATTATTTATTTAAAAAAACTCAAACTCGCAGAATTATTCCATAAATGTTACAAGAGAAAAAATATTAATGAAACTATAAATGATGATCCAAAATTGTATTTAAATAAAATTGTGTAATTTTCGTTTATTATTTTGAACTATCTTGTGATTTACTCGATAATTTTGCGAAAAAGAGAAAAAAAATTCATTTTCATTCATGATATTTTTAAATATAAGATTTATAGTTTAATACACCCACTAATTAGTATTTTTAAGCAGATTTTTAAGGTATAATTTTATTTAAAACTTTTGGTTTATATCATTTCTTTACTTTCGCTTATTTAAATTTTTAAAAATATGCAACTTTCTTGCAACTAAGCAGAAAGAAAACATTTTTTTCTCTTTTCAATCTTTCAGAGGCAAATACACATACAAAGAAAAGCCCCAAAGTTCCATTTAAATTTTAATGGTCTGCATTTATCCTTCAGAAATTTAAATTGCTCTTAATTTAAAACAAATTGCTAATGCTACAAAAAATTTAAACACATACAACTAACATCTTTCTCATATTTAAACAATAAGAAAGTATCCTAATTCTAAGAGATATTATTCTACCCTATTAAAAATCCTTCACTAGCTTAGAATGCATTTTGTAGGATTTAATTGCCAATTATTTTGCAAACTGCCGGTAAGCAAAGAGAAATAAATTAAAAATTGAATAAATGAGAAAAAAATATTTTCTCATTTATAAATGTCATTTGAGGCCCACATTAATTTAAATAATGTAAATTATTTTACAATTCCTTTCAAAGAATAACCAACCTTCATAAAGAATGTATACTTATTTTGCATCCATTTAATTTATATCTTATGTAGATATTTTTGCATATCTAAAATGTATTATCTTTGTTTATACGGGAAGATATATGAATATTCCCATGTTAAAACAGGCAATAAAAAGCTGTTTAAATAAGAAAAAAATTGTTTGTCCATTTATAAATGCTTTTTGATGCACCAAATTAATCCTAAATAATGTAAGTTACTTTATAATTTCCTTAAAGACTAACCAACCTACATAAAGGATATATACTTTTTTTGCATCCATTTTATTTATATCTTATTTAAATATTTTTGCATGTATTAAATTAATTTTATATTTCTTAAATGTATCATTTTTGTTTATACCCGAAGGTATATGAATATTCCTATATACAATGAGGCAATTTATACAGGAAAAGATAATTTTTATTGATTTATTCCAGCAGCAATTGTAAGTGACAGTACAAAGCATAAATTGAAATTACAAAAATGTACAACTGACTTTCAAAATCAGATGTGATAATAACGCATTTTTGATTTAGGAATTCAGTTGTATTAAAATTGCTGCAGATTATTACAACTACAAAGGGTTTAAATATCTGATGTCTCATTATTTCCTGTTAAAAGTTGAAATTTAAAATTCTGTCTATTTTCATTTAAGTCGAAATACTAAGCTTTCTTACATAGCTTCTTGGAGTATAAAAAAGACAAAGGTTTTTCAAATTTATTTAAAGACATGATATCTGACTTAAAATTATAGAAATTTTAAAGTAATCCCCTTTTTGATATAATATTTCATATAAGAGAACATAAATTTTTCTCTGAATTATATCTAAATAAAATATCGTTTATTGTTATGAAAATATCTTATATTCAGTTATTTTTCTGGAAAATGCCTGGGATTATACGCGTAAAATCCAAGCCTCATTTTCAATGAAAAGAAGAAAAAAAACTGCTGAAAATTCTGTTTCAACTAACATTAAAAAGCGAGAAAAAATATTTGAAAGAAATATTATAGTATTCGAGCTAAAACAAAACGAAAGAAACTCATTCCTTTCTTTATCTAATTGAATGGAATATTTTGTTAGAAATTAGAATTTAATTTTATTCAATGATATTCGTTAAGAGCATTGTGTCTGAATTTCAAAATATAAAATCGCTTTTAGCTAAAAAATTAAATCCATTTATATGTAAAATGTCATCTGCTATTTTTAGGAGTTTGTGTTGTTTTTGAAAATAATTCTTATAACTATTTTATCATTCTGAGTTGATTGAATTAATTCGAAATGAATTTTCTATTACGATTGTGTTAATAACAATTATTTTCAAGTGCATGATAATGGCTTGCAGAAGCATTTATTAATGAAAATCGTTCGTTTGAAAATGTGAGCTTGAAAAAATATAATTGCTTTCTACAAATCTATAAAATGGAAATAGAATTCCTTCAATTATTCTAAATTATAAGAGGACAATGAATTTTATATGTCTTCTGAATAATTTTATTCTACTGAATAATTATTCTTTTGCAGTTACTGGTATAATTTTTCGTTTGATAATCTATTAAAAGCATTTTGTTGTAAAAATTTGAAGATTTTACAATGGTATTACCCTGAAAGCGAATATTATTTTTTAAAAAAAAAATAAAACTGATCATTGATATGTATGAATATTCAGCATTTTTTGTTTTTCGTACTATTAATATTGATATTAATTTATTCGTAGTATAATTTAGAGTAATAAAATATAGAGTGAATTCCGTACGTTTATGTCTATACACTTTCTGAAAGATAAAACGAACCAAATTCTGATATTGACTCTATAATTGGAATCTCTTTGTCAGATGTAAAATAGATTTAGTTAGAACGTTAATAGATTTAATTTCTTTTCAAATAAAGCAATATCTACTGTCACTTTAAAATACAAATTAACAAATTAAAAAGTTTTTTATTGATCTTAGTTCAGTTTTTCTGTAGATGCTTCCGCCAAAATACTCTACGAATGACGCGACGAAGACAACGAAACAATTGAATGTTTTCTCAAGTTTAGATTATTGGCACAATATATACATAATACGTTTTTAATATTTGGAATATCGAACAATAGCTTAATGATATCATAAAAATGTTATTGGATCTTTTGAACTAATAACAACTGCTAACAGTATACTTCAGATAGCTGTAAATCTTTAAATTCGCTAGAATTTAATTTGATTTTTTCCATTGTGCATAAATAAAAAAAAAATCTTTCATCTGTTTTTTCAGTAAAAATCTTTAATATGTGAGTTAAGCTTTCCGCCAATTGAATTTTGTAAACTGAAATTACTGATTTTATATTATTAAATTAATAAAAGTATATAAGCCCTTTCATCCTCTTAGAGTGATTTTACATATCCAACATTAGTTTCTGTCGCAAACAACTAGTAAATGAGACTTAAAATTACTTTCAGAATTTTTGTTTCAGGTTCATCTTAGACATGATTCCAGAAAGCACTATCCGCAAAACAATCATTGTAAACATGAAGTTTTATGCGAGCGTCTGAAGATTTTTCCAAACATTTTTATTTTTGTAATGCTTGAGAATGAACTCGGACATTAAAAATATTATTGAAGAAGAAATGATTCAATTTTAAAATAAATATATTCTATTTCATTATTTGTATCCTTTAAAAATATTTATTATAAAATGAATGATTATGTTATATCAATTTTTTTTCTGGCTTGTTCATATTGATGAGAAATATCTTTTTTAAGGCCAAACAATTTATGTCTTTCAGAATATATGAAATTTTAATTAAAAATCATCCATTATTTAATCTGAAATAATAGGTGTATATACATTCTTCAACTCACACATTTCTTATGCAGAAGAAAATTTCCTTTCTTTATTCAACGCTTAACTATATTTGCAATCCTTGAAGAATTTGAAACACTTATTATTAGAGAAGCAATATTTTTTTAAAGCTAATTTTCAAATATCAGCTCTTCTTACTGGAGAGAAAAATGGTAATTAATGTTAAATAGTTTATGAGTTCTTCCAAGCATTTTCACTTCAAGAATAGTCTTGTATTCTATATCACCGTCACAATCAATTTTCAGCAGTACTAAGGAGAAGAAAAAAACTTTCAGCACTTCTTTTTATTGCCCAGTGTAAAACTCTGTAGCTGTTCCATCTCAGATACCCCCTTCGCTTCTTACGCTGTCCACTTTTAGTGACGTATTAGTTTTAGACTGGTTTTATTTTCTTGGCTTTTACAGTGTTTGCATAAGAAAAAGATAAAAAAAGATATTCTTTGTAATTTTCTTTTTATTTCATAAAGGATTATTTGACATGCTCTCCCTTTTTTTTATCCTTGTAAATGAATTTGAAAAGCATTTTTATTGTGGTATTCTATTAATAAATTTAATTAAATGTCATAGAGATGCTGTCTGGGTTGGAGAGTGAATTATTTTTTTATAATGCCCACATTCATAACCGTCCAAGTTTTTGCCTAGATTTTTCATATTGAAATAAATATGGAAGTTTCATTTTTTGCATTTTGAAAAAAAGTACCTTGCATTAAAAAAATAGAGAGTAGAAAGAGGATTAAAAAATAATTTTAATAAAAAAATATATTTTAGAATGATGAAAAAATGGCAGAAAGTGCAGATATAGTTGATAGACAATTGCAAAGTAAATATTACGTATTTACTTTGCAATTTGCCCTTTCCTTAGGAATAAATACAATACATTTAGAAAATGACCGCTTTGAATGTTGCGACTATAGTGATGTTGTAGGGACATTATTGTAGAAACAATCCTACAAAGTAGAAAGCGAAAAATTAGAATTTTGCTTCCCATTAATTTCTTCGTTGTTTCTATTAGTGTTTTGTCTTCAGCATATTGATTGGTTCATAATTAAAATTTAAAACTTTTAGTAAAAATACAGAGCTTGGAGATGAATATATCTATCTAAAATAAAGATACACATAAGTGCCACTAACTTTTGCATTAAGATTCTAAAATTTGATGAAAAAGTAACAACCAAGAAACAGCATAAAAATATTATGATAACAAATAAATTAAGTTATGAACAAAACCTTGAAAAGTTTTGTTTAGAAATAACCCAAATAAATGTGCTATCGATATACACATTATAATTTAAATTTCAGTTTTCCAGGTAAATGAAAAATTATCAACTGTGGAAAAGAAAATCAATATTTACTGCTGGATAAAAGCCATTTCCTTAGGAATAAATACAAGAATTAATTCTTGAAATATAGGTAATTTCTAAGTATAAAATATTATTTTTGGAAGACATAAAAAATAAACATGCTTAGAGAGTCTTTGCAGTTTCAATATATTCATTAAGACTTTCCTTTTATATACTTGATAACCAATTTCTAAATTACTGATTTATTTTTGTTCAAGGTTTACAAACTAAAATGAGACTGAGAATGGCGTGACTATGCAGAGATGGAAATTACACATGTCCACATTGAGAATTGAGCAAATCCTCAAGAAACATTAAAATCGAAAGGACACCGCAAAAGTAATTATCTATTAATAAATTTACATATCTAAAAATTATATATAAATAAAAGAAGATTTTGAAAGACAAAATCGTCCAAAGTGATCCTTCAACATTTTCAATGCGTGATTTCCTGCAATGTAAATTGTCCATCTTCAGGTCATGGAATTCAAAGTATTTAGAAAAGACTCCAACAAATATTGGACTGATGCAATATTTGCTATGAGTCGTGCAAACTGATCATTGGCATTATAAAGGGACATGTATGACACTTCTTGATTAGTTCTGAGGAAATTCAGAGTAGTGAACTTCACGGACCCAACATATCCGGCATCTTCATATGCAATATTACCACACCTGATTTATGGTTCATAAACTGTGAATTTACATAGTTACAATGAAACGCGTTGAAGGTTCAACATACTGTAACAACCAAAAAGATATATTTGATGGAGAAAGTTAAGCGTCATTCAAAATCTGTGGCAACACATATTCCAGACCGATCTATTAATTCCATTTATTAGATGAAAATTCAAATAATGTAATTCGATTAGGTGGTTCCCATCATAAGGCCGGCCTAAGCATTTACCGAAAATTTTCTATATACTGTTACTGCATCTATATACTGTTATTATTATATACTGTTATTATTATATCTATATACTGCTTTCTATAAATTGAGTTACATTAAGGGCTACTGCCCTGATATGAATTAAAGATTCTCTTGAAGAATTTTAAAACTACTGAATACGTCCGATACCACCTACCACGGA
>JAPMOR010110972.1:247591-258643 GCA_026543865.1 Argiope aurantia | reverse complement strand
TGTTGAAAACTCCTACACACTAGACATGCAAGCTATTCGAGCCTCAAAGGTACGTAATTTAATTATTATCTTAAAACGAATTTAATTACCTAACCTGGATCTTATTTCAAATAGTTTGCTTAAGAAGTTTCCCCTTAAGTTTATCACTTATATCAAGTTACTTTCGAATATTTTTTGTTCAGGAACAGTTCCTCCCCTAGAGTTTTGAAAACCTTGGATGCTTTTAGTTCTCTATTCCATAACCAAACCCAGATCTCAAATTATCACAAAATCCTCATTCCATCTAACTATTTAATAGTTTAGTATGTGCTTCTTAAACGCTTGTACGAGCAATATGATGATAACAATATCATTACAGCCGGATAGTTCAGCTCAGTAGAAACCTAAACGCCAGTTAACCAGCTGCTCTATGTTGAGTAGTTGATTCATAAAGGCTTTTTGAAATCTAGTACCACAAATGCAACTTTCCAGGACATTGCCAAAGCATTTGAGGAAATGTAGCACAGTGGCTTGATCTAGACACATGGGACTTGGTTTTTCAGCTTAACTATCAACATTTATTATTCCTATCTCGATTTTCGCAACTTCAGAGTTCGAATGACAAATATTATCTCTTTCCTGAAATAATGCTAAAAAGAAGGAGATTTTCTTTTACACATTCTTCAATGATTTTTCCACAAGTCAACAATATTTCCAAAACTCTAAGCTGTCACCTATCAATCTTTATTGATGAAACCGCAGTTACGATTAAATATTTTAATTCACGATCAAAATGCAGCAAAACTAGGCTTCGCTTTGCAGCTCTGATTTATCGACTGGAGAATGAAAGCTGGTAAAATAAAAATGTGATTACTTCTTTTTCGCCGAAAATAGTCAGCGTCGACCACTATTATATCACATCCATATATGATCATTTTATCCTTTGAATCAATGAATGCAACTACCTGGGATTGTTATTAAAATCTAAGTTAATTACCTTTAATTCCCTAAAACTGCCATCAATAAGATCTCGGCCAGTAGAGTTTGAAAGAGCAGCTATAGATCAAATACAATTATTTCAAATATATCATTCGATCAATATTACTCTGTGGGTGCATTAATTGAGGCATTACGGTAGCAAGCAAATTAGAAGTATTCCTGAACTAGTTGTTAATGCGAATTGTAACTGCTTCATAGTATATCCAACGTAAGATTTTGTAATAATGATCTTAAATTAAAACCCGTTTTGGGATCTTTCAAAGATGTGCTAGAAAAATTGCTCCAGAAACTTCCTCAGATTATTTAACGAACTTTTTCAGATTCTCCTTCTTTGTGATATTACTATATCAGGCTCCCAAGAAACAGCTTCGTATCTTGCTTGGAATATTCATTCAATAATTTTTTATTAATAAAAACTTGTTTCTCAATTAAAATGCAAATCTTAGTAAACATTTTAAAATTTTTAAAACTACTTATAAATATATTTAAAACGAATGGCATTATGTGTATCACAACCATTTAGTTAAACTCTTGGTTTTAATCAACTGTCCATCATTTTTTTTTTGACTAAACATTTTCTTCTTGGCATTCCGCAGATCCATTTCCTTTACAGATTTAAAATATTTTCTTTTTATGAAGTTTTTCGTAAAAAAATATTAAGTTTTTTTAAATCCAAATCTCTCGTATTGAGGACCTATCTAATAACAAATGTTAAATTCCTTTTGTTCTCTACTTATAAAAAAATTGAAATTTATATTTTAAATAAATTTATTACTATTGAATGGTGAAATATTCTCAATTAAACAAAATGCTTTATAACTATGAATTCTTTGCATATTGACCTTACAAACTTCATGAAAATGTCGCAACGATGACGAAAATTATGCGCAAATTTCTCTCAAAGCGTAAAATATTTTATGAATACAATCTATGTTTAGTTAATAAATATAATTCCTTCAAAGACATTTTACTTTAAAAATTGAAAATTCAAAGAAAGTGAGAGATTAAAATAGTAAAATTATTCAAGGGCCAATAAATTTTTAATAGAGAATTATATTATTTGAAAGCCCAAAAATGTGATTAAGATACAAAAGTATTTTTCTTTTTTAACTTGAAAGTCAGAAGAATTGAGGTTAATGTTTCATCTACATAAAAATAAAAATCTCAAGAATAGTTCATTTTATTTTAAGACTATTAAACTATTTAAAATACTGATTCTTAGAATTTTCTGCTGATTTTAAATGTATCAATGCAAACGTGTTTTATTTATTCTTGGATTTTAAATTTTCAAGAAAAGTCGTTCATGAATTTTTTCATAATTTAATATTTCACATGATAATGAGAACATTTAAAAGAAGATGTTCTTTTCCAATAAAATTATTTAGACTTTTTTGATGCTTGCATGAATGGAACAAAACTCACAAGACTCTAAGATGTTCAATAGAACAAGATAACATTTTCCGTTTTTATGGATAGTTATTTTGCTAAATAAACTTTTTAAGGGTGAGAACCCAGAAAATAAAGTATGGAGACTATCACTCCTTTCCTAACTAGATAGATAACTAGAAACCGATAACTAGATAATCTAATAAAATGCCCTCTTTATGTGAATCTAGACGGAACGGAGCAGCTGGAATGTATCATCTGGCATTTTTCAAATGCTATTATCAGAAACTCAACATTCTTTCCCTTTTTTCCATTTTTCCTTAAATAGAAGCATCAAATTTCCTGTCCTTATAGATGAATGTAAGAAAAACATTTTACTCCGTGACATTTTTTCGCTATGGGGGACGTATAAACATTTAATTTTTTCAAATTTGTATCATCCTTTTCTACAGAAGCCAAAATTATATTTATGCATTTGGATACCTTATTTGATGAAAATTTGCAATTGACATATGCCATATGTATATTTACATATGTCTAAAGGAATAAGTAAGGAAATAAACTCTTGTTTCACTTTTTTAGAACACCCTGTATTTTAACAAGTTCAGCTTTAAAATTGAGTTATTCCTTTTGACTCAATTTGTTCATTCCATCACGAAATTCATCAGATGTTCAAATCTGACATGAAACAATGTAGCAGAACAAAGCTTTATCAACTCAACTCTCAATTGATCAATTTTATAAAAAATAATTAATATTTTTTTAAAAAAAATAATATTTTACATAAAAACACATTAATTTGATAACGAGTTGTGGATCGATTATCATTCCTCGCAATTAAATGAAATACGAACCATAATGTTATCTATTGATAGTTATTCTAATTATTGCAAAAATTCAAAAGCATTATATTTAGATTATGCTGAAATTAGCTTTATGGATATATACGAAGAGTTTCCAAAAAAAGTTCCGTTTTCAATTTTTTGCCGCAGTTTCAATTTTTACCATTTTCACAATGCACATTGAAAACATTTATTAAAACAATGAAAAAGAGTCGAAGTCAATTTTAGATCTCTGAGTATTGCATCGGTTCAATGTTTTTCAAAAATTGAATATCCCACCGAGCTAATACTAGGTATGTAAAATCAACTAAAATTCGCAGACAAAATTGGGAAGTTAACGGACAGAAAGCGACGAATGATCCAACAGTAAGGTGGATGCGAAGCTTCAATGAAAGGCTTGAAGATGTTCACGACTGAAAAAAAAAATGGGCGGGAGTATCTGATTGATAAAGATTTGTTTACAGAAGATGAATAAAAAATTAAAGAGAATCAAATATTGCATTTTCCTGATATTTCCCGTTTACTTCTTCATCATCGAAGGTGGCAATTTTCTATGACATGGGCATTCTAAAGATTCCGTCTTGCTAAAATAAATGTTCCAACAATATTGGCCACTATATTGAAAAATCTCCTAGTATTATATCTCCTAGTGTTTTTCTTATAATAGTCTCCATTTTATAATGTGAGAACATGATGCTGTTTTGATTTGAGGTTTTTGAAGCCACAAAATACACGGGAAGAAAATTTACAATTTATCTCTTTTGGGTTTTCAATTTTTCGATTTTCGGGTTATTAGACATTGATAAAAAAAAGTTGTCACATTTTGAAACTTATCGCCAGCAAAAATCTACAAGAAGGTCGCGAAAGTCTGCCTAGTACCCGATTCCCGATTCTCCTGTCTGACCAATAAAAGGCAGGGCTAATATATATATATATATATATATATATATATATAGAAAATTTTTTTACTTAGAAAAAAAATGTTTTGGAGCTCAAACAATTTTGCGAAGGGGGGGGGGCTCTTTTCTAATTATTGGCGCATGCGTAATCTGATATTCACATGATTGTTCAAAACCGGTTGAAATAGGTTTTTCATGGGAAAAATTTCTGGCCTCGAGAAAAGAATTTTAGAACTCAATTGATTTTGAGGTAGTCAAAAACCACCCCTTTTCTAAATGTTGGTGATTGGGAAATATGAGTCATGTGAGAACATGATGTTTTTCTTTTGTCGGATTAATACCACATGACTTCAATAAATAACTTATCACGTGAAAAAATAATGTTCTCACATGATACCAGATAACTTGAAATTTGCGATAGCGGATTTTAATTTTTTTAAAGTTATTTAACTGAACTTAATTTCTACATATCCCGGTAAAAACCACTTTGTGGTTAGAGAATTAATGAAGAAAATTAATTTAACTTTATTAACTGGCAGAATATTTCTTATTGGATTGATTACCGGATTATATTACATAGTAGAGAAATATCGAGTTTTCACTGTACCGTTAAAGTCTGATTTTTCTAAATTTATGAACAAACTTCGAAATTTATTATCGAAGACTATCTTTTAACAGCAGAAGAGTATGAAATTTCACAGAAGTAAACTTTCACTGCGAAGTATTGGGACACGTGTTTCTAAGTCTTCCTTTTATTTATTTATTTCTTAAGCTTAAGAGATTACTTTTCCAGTGTTACTTATTTGGAGGAGTGAAATAAGTAATATAAAAGCTTCAGCATTGGAGCGAGAAAATAATATCGGCAATCTGTCTTACTTGTCACTGGAGCTCCTCACGAACTCCCTTACGTGGAGAATTATTATTAGTTTCCGCCATCCAAAATAAGAGGAAAAGAAGCGAAAGGAAGAGAAGAAATTAAACGAAAACTAAATTTGAGTTTGCGTCGAGTTGTTGATGTTTCATCTTCAAATTACTGAATAAGGAACGCATGAGTGAGTCGTACAGTTTGTACAGCAATAATTGAGTTTTCCGCACTTTAGTTTCTTTAATAAAAATTTCATAATTTCTACGAAACAGAACATGTTATTTTTCATGTTAAGGTTAATATGTGTATTAGTTTAGTTTCGAAACCAATGCATACACTCAATTTAAAAGCGGGATCTTGTGAAATATTTGCTTTTAATATACTTGTACTGGAAAAAATTATTTTCTTGTTTATAAACATTTTGTAGATTAAAAAAGAAAGCTACTAGTTGATTTTAGCAGATAAAAGAAAATATATTATATTCATGAAAGGATTTCACGATATTTATAAATAAAAGACACATTTTATCGAAAACTTTTTTTTTTGTGAATTGGTTAGTAGAATATTAAATTACTTTTAAGTTGAATTGACTTCATAAAAATATACATAGATGCATCTTTATTTTTTATGTATCTAAATGAAAAGAATATTTCTTGAGTAAATATATCAGTCTCGTCAAATGCATATAGCTAATTTAAACACTAATTGAAATTTTTAAAAATCATTTTTACTTTCTCTTAGACGAAATGTAATAAATAAATAAATAAGTACTGTCGTCGACAAAAATTGAAATTCGAGACTTTGATGAGTCTCCCTTGAATTAAAAAAACATAAATTTGGAAAACGTCTGTCTGTGACAATTCAATAATTCAAAGACGCTGTGAGCTAGATGGATTAAATTTGATATATGGTGTTTGCATCAAATTTTGAGGAAACAACATTCAGTGGAAATATGTCTGTCCATCTGTTTGAATATAAATTAACACGGTAACTACAAAATGAAAAGAGCTAACTCGGTACACATAACATCTATAATATAGATATTATATCTGTGTACCTGTGTTATCGCCTATCAAATTTTGAGCCAAGTATGATAAGGTGTTTACCATCTGTCGATCTGTACTTTCAGTAGCACGTAAAAGCGATAATCCAAAACGCAATAACTTAATTAGATCAAATTTAGTATATGGTTTTTTGAGTGTTAAGGATTAATTGCTCAAAAACTTGTCAAGCATCACAAAAGCAATTTAGCAAAAATGCTAAATTCACACCAAAGGTTAATATTTCGTAACTATTATACACCAATACCATGTAATGATCTCTGACATAATACCTTTGTTAGAGAGCACAAGAAAGCTTTTTGTGAGACAAGTCCCTCTGGTTACTATATACATAGCAGAAAACAAAAACTTTCTTTGATCAAATTTTTAGGCCCTCCAAATTTGACGTACAAATTTAACCCTTGATGAAAATATCGAACTGTCCTTTTAGACATTCCATGTTGCGTATAAGTCTCGTTGATCTTATTAGAGGCCCTTTAATTTTTTTAACGTCTCATCCATATCTTCTTTTATCTGTTGTAAATTCATTTTGACGTTCAGGGACCTATAATAGTAAAATTAAAATACAATTTTCCATTGAATATCCTACCACAATTGGGCTGAAACTATCGTGGTTACCTGATTGTTACCAAAACTCTTATTGTCAGTCAAATTGCCTCAAATTCTAATTCATATCATGTAAGACTTCGAAATCTGATGTTGCTAACATTTAAAATGCCATACGAGTTATATTTCAAACGACTAACGTAATCTGAGAATAGCGCATCTAGGCTCTGTTTTAACCAAACAGCTTTTTAATTACTACTAAATGAAAACCAAAAAGAAATATACATTAACAAATAATCTAGTTATTATAAGACCTAATGGTATTCGCAGAAAAATTATAGAGGAAACAGCAAAAACTTACTTTTTAACGGTGCGTCTAAATGTTTGTTGCTAATAATTAGTTGAAAAACACTGTGGCTGATTCAACAATGCATCACACTATCACTGTTTTTAGCACTTTATTTAAAGTACTGCCAAGTGTACAATTTAGGTAATCTTAAGACTCGGACAAGCTTTAACATCTCTTGTAGGCATGAGGCAGATTTTTACTTTCTCGTGCATAAAGTATACAGAGATAAAAGATTGCAATCATCAAACAATTCGAGCACGAATATTTGGTGAATTTCTACGTTTGAGAACTCCCTGAGATTGAAAAACACATTTTTAGAATTATATCGGTCTATGCACATGATGTCACAAAAATGATTCTATCAAATTTTGAATGAAATTCATTCAGAGTAAATTTAGGAATAGTTCAAGGAATTTTTTCATAATACAAATAAATAATATAAGTATAAAATGATAAGATCTAACCAGAAAAAAAAATATTGTACACTGATTTAAAATATAGAACTATGTCGAATTTGGAGCCAAATTCGTTCAGGGGTTGACCGTATGTCAGACTACACCTTTTAATCTATGCGAGATAGTTCAAAAACATAACAACTTAATTAAATTTTAAAAAATCATATTTTTAATATCTAAAGTTTAGATTTTTTTTTTTCAATTTTCACTTCAAATCTATCAAAGGATTAATCCCAATAACACAAAGATGCAATGACTTAATGCAATTTTGTGATCTTACGATTACAATTGCAGTTCTGCTCCAAAAAAAGGCATCCAAAATACATGTTCGTTTTGTTTTGTTTACTGCATGCTGACCAAAAAAAAAAAATGAAAAATTCCAAAGATTGCATGTTAATTTACGGCAAGGATTTGTAATAATTATGCAATTAATTCACAAGTACCAGGCGTATTTACTATATTAGAAGCACACAATTCTTATGTGTAGAGCTCTGAAAATAAAACTCCATTCGGGGCATTAAAGCCTTGTCTAAGGTCAACATTTTTATACTGGGAGGGGGGGGGGGAGGTTAATGACATCTGCATTAGAGAAGATAAAAACTTTTTCGGGGAAAATTCTGCTAATTTTTTATTGAAAAAAAATAACATGGCTTTACTGGCTGCCGGAACTGGGACCTAGTTGCTTCAGCAGACTATTGAAAATAAAAATTCTGAAGAAATTAACTAAAAATATTTAGAAAAAAACTAAGAGAACATTAGGTGCAAAAAGCATCTTTTAGAGACATTCTCTCTAAAATCATAAATTTCATTTAAAAATTCTTTCTAGTTTTCTGTTTCTAAATATTCAGTGGCATGCCAAAATATCAAGGGAGCTATAAAATCTGACAGAAAGCACTGAAAGCACTATCTGTAAAATCAGACAGAAAGCACTGAAAAAGCTCTGAAAATTCCTTAGAAATGAAAACCACACATTAAAATGAAGAATCATAAATAAACACAATTTTAAAAAACCGGAGATAAGATGACTTTTATTAAAATAATAAATCCAAAAGGTCTTCCATTAAGAAGTGGGGAAAATATGATCTTTTCGAAATTGGACAAAAATGTTCGTATTATTATTCAAAATAACCTTTTTTTAAAAAAAGTTCGATTTACATTTTAAATATTTGTTCGTTATTTTTAATTTTTAGGTTCTAAAATATTGTATGGTAAATACATAAAATATCAACAAAAAGAAAGTCAAAAGCTTGTTACCAAAAATACTCTTAATTGTCTAGGTTGCTATATTGGCGACAAACGGAATTGGCTCATTAAAGCCGATTTCATTCCAATGATTAGCAATGAGAAAAGGGTAAATATGTTCTAGTGTAGATTCGGGTGCCCCTTCGATTGGTAACAAATTTTAGAGAAGAAAAACTACTTCTGATTATTATAATGTTTTGTTTTCATTGGTGTTACTGTTGGGTTACCGAACGAAATTCCCCTTGGCGTCGATCTCGGCACCAAAAAAAAAAAGTAGCCAAAAAATCAAGGGGCACCCAATTGTAAACTTTTACCGGTAAATAACATTTCGGATAATTTTTCTCTTCCTGCTTTATTTAGCTCTGAAAAATTACGAATATTTACCTAAAAGGTAGACCGGAGTTTAACCCCCTGCTTGGCGCAATTTTCAAAAACCGCCAACAACGGTCTTGTGCCGTGTTTTGCGAAATGCTCAAAAGCGAGGGAGCAGATGTCCAATCATAGCGCATAATAAAGGCGAAAGATAATAGGTTTGCCAGTCTGGAGAAAACGGAGGTTGCCAGCTTTGGCGCATTATCGCAATTTGGCGAAGAAGGAGGTTAAACTGGTTCACCCACCTAAAATTTGTTTTGTTGCATTCTTACGCCACAGCACATATTCTTTGGAAACTACTTCCTAAAGTTAGAAAAATAGATTCTTATATTTTGCCCAATCGTTTTAAAATTCAAATTCACCAAGAAATATTACCAGTCTGCCTTAGCCTAACGTTTGGCTGGATTTCTATAGTCTCCAGTTAGATAATTTTCTTCCTCAACAATGGCATATTTCACGCTCTTCAAATGTTAGATAGTTTATCACTCATTTTTTTCTATCGCCAAGCAGTGAATTAAGTTGCATTCCACATGGAAAAAAAATATATTATAATACATTTTTATTACTTTCGGAAATACTTGAGAACACGGTACTGTTTCATTGATGATTTCACGATAATTTCGACAACTACTAAGATGATCGTCATCTCAGTTTGTTTACAAAAATAACTTAAGATTTATAAAAGAAATTTTCTCAATTGTTAAATTGGCGATTCGCCATTGTTTCAAAATTATACAAATTTTGAAACAATGCCGTGCTCTTAAGTCTAATTTTAATTAATTTCTCACCGAAAATGTAACAATAAATGGCTTCTTTTTACTTCGGACTGATTCTTTACATTTTTATTTGCCAAACATTTCTTGGTGGTTTCTCATCATCATCTGGTTTTCCATTGTTTTCATCTATAGTAACTTTTGCAAGTTTTTTTAAAATCAGTACTTTACTATCAATATTAACAAGAAATTTAAATAAAACTATTGCCTGCTACGGGTTTTTGTAGATATCCAGCTGTTCGCACAGTTCTTTCGACAACGACAGGCGCTGTGCAGTACTTCTTGTGATGGTTGTCCTCGGTATACTGCCATACTTCCCTTTCAGGACTTCCATAACATGGGGTTGCCCCGGGGGTTGATGCTTTTTGCCGTCAGCGAATAGATCTAAATCAGAATCTGAGTTCTTGATCCTGTTAAATGCAGTTTGAGACCTGGTCACAATCCTACTGAAGCTGACTCCGGGGCCATATATGTCGTGCATCTTCCAATCATCTGAATTCTTGCTCGTCCTTTGGGAGCTTTTCGGTGCCATTTTTTAAGTTTATGGTATTTATGTATTTTCTTTCTTGAGAGCTAGGAATCTGAATTCTTTTCCCTTTTTTCATTTATTTCTTATATATTTTTTAATTTTTTTTACTGGCATAAATTTACTGTATCATTTCTTCTCAGAATTCTTGGTAATTTTCAAGCTACTGAGCTGTTTAAATTTTGAGCTGATTTATTAGATAGCTGACTAAAAATTTTAAACTGAGGATTTTTTATGTGTTTTGTAAATATGAATTAAACTATTTTTAAGTACCTCGAGATAAATGCATTTATTATGATATCATAGTACGTGCTGTTAATATTTGGCAATTTTGCTAACCTGTGCTACAAGCATAAATTTGAGAAATACTTTTATATATTGAATGGTTACAAAGCCCTATTGCCTATATATAAATTGTTGAAAAAAGATCATATTATGTGCTTAATATGATATTCATATTATCTTATCATTATATCTTATTCTATAGTACTGTCTTATTTATCTTTATATTTTATTATCCTTATATCCATATACTTCTCTTATCCTTTATCTTTTATCATTTTCATAAAAGTTATTTGGCACATATTACGTTACATCTGATTAAATGAAAAATGATATACAACGAGTTTTCAATCTCTGCAGTAATGCTTCTCACCTTGCTATTCAGCATATGACAGTGTTGCTATACAGTGCTGACAGCATCTGTTATAGTGTTATCTTAATGGTTTATATCATAACTTTATACTGTTATCTTAATG
>JAPMOR010110972.1:225324-247581 GCA_026543865.1 Argiope aurantia | reverse complement strand
GTTTATATCATAACTTTATACTGTTATCTTAATGGTTTATATCATAAATACCACCTCCTACACAAAAAGGTTGTTCATTTTCTCTGCATCTTCTAAGGGCAATCCTGAAGATTAGCATCTTAACATTCTAAAATAATTCTAATAATAATAATTAATTCAAAAGTCATATCAATTCCTAATCATTTAATGAAAGGGGATAATTTCATAATCAAAGATGCAAGTAAAATGCGCCGTTCGAATACAGTTTTGCAAGCTATAACGCAGTTTTCAAGAACAAAACGAATGTGGCGTCATAGAACATCATAAGACACGTCGACGTATGGGAACTTGCCCGCGTACATTTTCCCGTGAGAAGAATTGATTATATTGTCATATTTAACGTCTTTAACATCATTTTTATTCTTTACCATCATTATAATAATAAAGTGGCACAAGTAAATGTCAGAATTTATAAGCAATTATTTCGTAACGACAAATTAAAACGGACTTTTTATAAACTTTCCAAACCAAAATAAATCCTGCTGCTCGTTGACCTCAAAGAATTTATGCAATTCTACTTGATTTTAAAACCATATTACAATAATTATATTACATTTAAATTTAGCCTACAATTTTGCATGATAAAATAGAAATAAAAAATGAAATTATTTTGAGGAACGGAGATTTAGAATTTATGAAGAGGTTTGGTATTATTCAAATGGTTCATAAAATACAATTAATTGTAAAGTTGTGAATGAAATAATTTTTGAAAGGATAAAAATTAAAATTAAAAAGGAAATGTGCCTCAAAGCAAGAAAGAAATTTTATTGTATCTAGAGAGAATGAAGCCTCTCTATACCATCAAATATAATTATTCTCTATTACATTAATTATTATTAAAACAAGTTAAAATTCAATTCAAAATAAAAACGAAGACTAAATAAAGCTCGTAATTAAAATAAGGTTACAATAAAAGGAATGTAATTAACAGAAACATTCCTTTCTGATTTTAACAAAAATTTCTTTTAAAATTATTAAGAAAGCTCATGCTTTCAATACCACATACCAGTCTTTAAATTTGAATGAATTTGTAAGCATTAAATTGAAATTTATCATATAATGAATTAGACTTATTGATAAACTGCGATACGCTTATAACAGCTTTTTTAATTAAGATAATTTTGAAAAGTGCAAAATTAGCTGTTTTCCCATTGCTTTAAAACATTTCGTCAACAATTATCACCATTCTTAATAAGGAAGAATGTTCAATTAAAAATTTGAAATGTTAAATATATCCTATTAAATAATTATATTATTTTAGTGGCAATAAATAAGGCACTTGTGAAAGTACATGAAATTTGCAATATTCACATTGTGGAACCTCAAGAATAGGACTATGGGTATGAATCCCGATTTGAAGGCTCTAATGTCCGCTGCAATTGAAATTTCACAGAGATAAATTAATTGGGATAAAAATAGTATTATATTAGAAATGAGGTGGAAATTTAAAGGTCAACGGAAAGCTTACTGTTTCAATTATAAGTGCATTATCATGGAAATTTCTTGAAATTTGGTAAATAAGTCACCTTTTTTTCCCCTCTCCATTAAGCTCATATTCTTTTACGGATTCAATTTTCATTCTTATTCAAAATTTTAAGAATTCCATTTCCCTTTTCCACTCCAAATGAAACTGCGCATTAAAATAAAAAGAAGTTAATATTTTTTTATGTGGCAAATAATGATTTTAACGTGTTATTTTCTGATTGTTAGTTTATAGTATTATTCCTTCATCTTTCATAATTAACACAACTTAAAAACCTTGCTCATATGAGGGAATTGATATAAAATTGTAAACATTTATCGGGATTTGTAAATTGCATATAGCGGTGTTAGTGGATCTTTCGTATGAGGGTGGTTCACTCGCTTATGACCTTTTCATTATACTAATTATGAAGGAATCTAATTTTTTCTAGATGCTGAAACACGTCAAAATTTTTTTGTTTATCTGTTTTTAAGTCCACTGCCTAATCATGTTTCAAAATTGCAAAGTTTGTCAAAAAATAGAGATAGCATACTACCAAAAAAGAAAACTCTCTCCAAATCAAGTAGGTAGTATAGTAGAAAAATAATAATAATGCTTAGCTTCTGCAAAATACAATATTAATTTGATGAGTTTCAGTTTTCTCTGCTTTCTTTGGCAATCATTGGCTTTGTAGGCTAACATTAGACAGTAGAATTCTATGTTGTTGTTCCCAATGGCACTTGCCATAGGCAAGCCCGCTGATTTGAAATCAACGATTTTAAGCCGAAAGGGAACGTCTCTTACTTTAGTAGCGCCAACTAGGGCCAAGAGTACGATTTTGCTATTCACGCATCACATTCGCTTGCACAGCCCCTTTTTAAAGGGGGGCACATTCACACATAGAACAAATGAAGGACAACCATGCCCGAACCGGGACTCGAACCCGGGACGCCCAGATCACGGGGAAGACGCGCTACCCCTATGCCAGGACGCCGGTGTAAAATTCTAAAAATACCCCTAGAGAAATTCCTTTCTCTAGTTTATTTTAATCAAGAAAATAATTATTTCCGTTCTCTCTGCTGTATTTCTGAAGGAAAGTTACATACGGAATACGAAATGACACAGTGGAAGAAGTTTCGTCGCATTCTGTGCTCTAACGAATATTATTCAGAAACAAATATTTCATGGAAGAAATGGCTTCACCATTGAAGTACATAACTGAAAGAAAAAAAAATCCATTTAGAAAACATTAAGCCTTTGAACTCACTTTAGTTTCCCATCTACTATTTATAGAATACTAGTGTATGCGTGCGAGATAAGAAAGAAAATTATTCTTCCAAACGTTATCATTGCATGTTAGAAATCATTTTTTGGTCAATGGAGTCCACTCTCGTGACGATCTAATCATATGACAATTGTAACTGCGCCCGTCATCTTACTGAACTTTGAAGCCATTTCCATTCCTAAAAGATTCACAATAGATTTTGAAGTCAGCACGCCTTATATATGTTATGTGTACACTGTTCGACTACATTCAGTTACAGTTTTCCATTAATTTTATTTAAAAATGAATTCACTGTGTGATTTAGAGTAATCTCATCTATATCTAATAATAACGATTAGTGCGTATGTGTGTTCGTGTGTGTTGGCATTCTACAAGCCAGACGTTTGACTTAAAGCTACCAAACTTGGTTCATATATCCTTTTGAGAATTAGAATGTGCACCTCAATTGATTTTTTAAACTTTTAATTAAAATTTTAATTAATTAAAAATTAAGCGAGATTTTGGTGTTTTCCGCTTTAACTTCCGAAAATATTACAGCAAAATACTGCATTTTACATCATCTTAAAGCTAAAAAAATAATCTTTTCAATGGTAGCAATGTTTTAACATAAATTACTACTAACACAAAAACATACTTACATCAATCTGGTCTCCATATGCGTTGTTTCGTAAAAAGGAAACTTGAATAAAACGTGTTTTATTCTGAAATGATTTCTAAGGAACACCTTTTTTAATATTTTTAAGATTAACTGCCGACAACATTTAAATTCTTAATAAAAAATTATAATTTTAACATTCAAATTTTCAAGACGTTTAATGTTTTCAACTTTTGTTTATTTGCTTGCTTCCATTCACTTTATCCTTTGCATGAATTTTGATTAAATAGCTTTTGATTAAATTTTGATTAAATATTTTCTGTTGAATATTTCATCATATAAATTCATTTGAAAAGACACTGAAATATAATTGCTTTAAAAACAGCCACAACAAGTGATGATACTTATTGCAACATTTTACATACCATTAAGATGAATTATTTAAGACATTTGTGAAATAACGCTTATTATTTCTGAAAGACTAAAATAATAGTTACATTTCTAAATTTGCAGCAAACATCTAGAAAGTCACAGATCAAAAGCAAGTAACCATTTACCAAACTCTAACGGCATTCTTTCAATTTTCAGAAGTCAAAAGAATATATTTTCGAAAAGTCTTTTCGATGGCTTTAAATTCCTGCGATCCCGTGATTTTAAAAACACTAAATTAATACGACCCCTAATCCTTGGAAACTCCTCCAGAAAAATCAAAACAAATCCTTTAATGCTCTGCGAAGAAGGAAACATCTCTATTAGCTTAATCCAGGGTGATAGCAGAAACCAAAAAATAAAACAACTTCAGCGGTAGAAAAAAGAATAACAACAAATAAATAAACACTTTCATGTGCTCTAGAAGCCGAATAAAAGAAATAAAAAAAGAAAGAATTCCAGAGAAAAAGATTCAGCTATAACTTGGAATTAGATGCCCGAAGACCTACTCCAAGGAAGGTTTGCCTCGGCAGCTGAGGACTTGGTCTCTTTCATTGGTCTTTAGTGTTGGGTTGATCTACTGCATGATTACAACTTTTAAGTTGTTTCGGAACTCCTACAGGTAAGTTTACACGGATCGAATAGATCGTTTCAGTTCTTTTTACCCGCATTTAGAAGGTTTTGTTACAGCAATGACCTTTTTAGATAAATAGAAAAAGAAAAAAAAAAAAAAGGCACTTGAAAGAGAGATGTAATGGATAGCAGAATAAAGGATCAGTACGAAGTAAGGAATGTTTTTTTTTTTCATTTGTTTATCCAGATAAATTTGTGAATTAGAATTCACTCAAATTTAACATGCTTCCCCTTTATAGTTTTCAAAAGGTTTGATATCATGTAGATTATTTTTATAATGTTAATAATATTGCATAATTATTTTTGAATTAGAATTCACTAAAATATTTATTTGTGAATTAGAATTCACTCTAATTTAAAATGTTTCCACTCAATAGTTCTCAAAAGGTTTAATATTTTATAAATTATTTGCATAATGTTAATAATATATCTTAATTATTTTCAATTATATTATAGCAATTCTTTTTAAAAAAAAAAGATATTTGAAAGAGCGATGTGAAGAATATTAGAAAGTAGTGAATAATTTTTTATTCTTCTGCTTATGGTGAATTTGCAGTTATTTTGAAATCAGATTTCACTAAAGTTCAGAAAGTTTTCTTTTAACAACTGTCAACGTTTTTCAGTATTGTAACACACAAAATGACTCATTAATACAAAACAGTTGTCAGTTTTTAAACAAAATAACTAGGTTATAAAAAAAATCATTACCAAATAACGAATGATTTCTTTTTCTATTATTACATTGATATTTGTCTATGACAATTCATTTGGAGACGATCAGTTTTCTTAAGGAATTGGATGTTGAGTGAATATTTCATATAAATTCTTTCAAACATGGTGGTTTATTTTCTGAACCACTTATATAAAAATATTTTTTTTGTGTTTAATCCCTTTAGTTTTTAAATCCCTTAATAAAGAAAATATGCTTTTTAGCTTTAAAAATATTTTTTTATATAAGTGGCACTCTTCTTTACTGAAAAGTTTTAAAAAATTCACAGGTGTTAATTAAAAATCAATTAATACTTTAATATAAAGGAATCAGGAAATGTACCACGATGTTTGAAAGATACAAATGCGATCTTTTAAATAGCCTCTTAGAGAGAATTAATGAATATTCAACAAGATCTGGCTTGTAAGCACATCCATCATGCGAAAACGACGAATCACTGGTTTCGAAGTGAGAGGCGCAAGTGCGGTTAATCCAGTAAACGTCACAGTCAAATGACAACAGTAATTGGCCATGCCATCCAGCATGAAACTCCCCTACGTCTTAGGCTTTGCTGTGACGCCTAAACCTTTCACTTCCTGCGAGAGGGGCGATAGATCCTAAAATTAAATTGTCCGTAACATTTCATGTGCATCTCGTGAGGTCGCATTGATTCCATTAGGGTCCAGTCATTTGAGCAGAAAATGTTCCATTACGATTCTTCAAAGCCAAAGTATTGTCTGAAAAGAACCAAACAGTAAATTATTACTTATTTATTGAGTGCTTAATGAATCAAATACGTACATTTACAAAACTGAATTATTTATATTTATTATTTATTCATAAACAAAAAAATCAGTGAGAAAGTGGGTCTCCAAATTGTATAATACTAGAATGAATAAGGCAGATATCTCCTTTATTTAATATAGTTAGAATAAAATATTTTTATTATTAGATGCTTGCATGCATTTTAATCAGCGATATCTATTGGTAACATGCAAAGTATTTATGTAGTGACGAGCGCCATCTACTGGCCAACAGGTGTTGATGCTTGTTAGACAGAGTGCAGACGAGACGAGATGGGTCTGAACGAAAGTCAGGACGTGTGAGACGAGACGGGTCTCTGAACGAAAGACGCGACGTAACACGTGAATTAATCCTGCGACGTTTTCGACGAAATCTATTTAATGTTCATTTCTTTTGTTAATGTAATTGTTCGTCCTAAATGTAATTAAATGTGCGTGATTCTAAATAGTAGTGATTCCTGAGTCCTACATTTATAAATGACAATAGTTTTGGGTTTTACCAATTTACTATTACTTTATTGTTATCATTTTGAAAGTTTTCCATTTATACTCTGTTTCACCCTAACTTGACAGTAGTGTATATTCTAGGCATTCCGAATCACAGTCGTTGTGAGGGGAACTGGGTTACTTTAAAGTATAAAGTTACAAAAAATGCAGATCGTTGGCGAAACTTTATCTCGCAAATTTTTCGCCAAATAGTAAGTATTTATTAACTTTATTATATTACCATTTTAAATCAGAGAATTAATTTTTTTCCTTATTTTCATTATTTCGTTCAATATTAATAATACATTATTTTAATAAAACATTAAAGTTATTTCATTTCGTTTCATCGTTTTCCAATATTCTGTAAAGTGCAGTTCGGCTAATGTATTTCGAGAAGATATCTATCTGTATTATCGTTCACATCTTTTAACATTTTATCTAATGTTGGGATCTCATTTTGCAGGATAATGTAAAATCATCATATTTTACAAGACTTGAACGTTTACCTACTGAGCCTGAGCGCTTCTTTCCATGGGTACTTAAAGGACTGGATGCCTTTATTTCTTTTTTTAAGCAGAAAACTATTCTTTGAGAAACACCTGTAAGATGCGAAACTTTATCGACGATTTGATTGATAAAATCTTGAGGAATTTCTTCTCGGAGTCGAGA
This sequence comes from Argiope aurantia, assembly GCA_026543865.1. Classification (NCBI taxonomy): domain Eukaryota; kingdom Metazoa; phylum Arthropoda; class Arachnida; order Araneae; family Araneidae; genus Argiope; species Argiope aurantia. The sequence continues at coordinate 240,471 of JAPMOR010110972.1, read as the reverse complement.
ATAAACATTTAATATTTTTCTGCATGCTGCACTTTTTGTTGGTTTCACTCGTCTTGAAGGTACCTATAGCGTAGTCGGTGATAATACTTTTTCAGACATTTTAGAAGTGAATAGAAATGATGAATTGAATAAATATGCAACAATCAGAACTAATAACTAATGATGTAATTAACAGTATCAAAAATATCAGCTGGTAAAAAAGCGAGAATAAAAAAGTACGAGTAATGATAATAACAATTAAGAAGCGAATGAAGCAAAGTTGGCGGAAACGTACAAGAAAAGTGCGCCAAATATTTGACCTTGAGGACCGCTTCTAGCCAAAGTGGAATTCATTATGTCATTCTTTTGGTTTTATACGTTCGCTTTATTTACAAAATACTTAACAGATAAGCACTTCTAACTTGAGAAAAATTTTAAATACATACTGATAAAAAAAAAAAAGGATTTCTGTAATTTATGATATTTGATAAATTTCTGCGCATTTTAGCTATTTTAAAACCAAAATTGATGGGGAACTATTTCCCAATGCGGAGTGTCACATTTTCTGCCTTTTACAATACTTCCAAGTTAGGGTGAAATAGAGTATAGTATTATTGAGTTATTCAGTGTATAAAGACTCCAATCATGGAACTCTCCAAATTGCATTTTCGACATCCATTGCTTTTTTTTTATTTGTAGAAATTTGCTGCCGAAGCCCATTCGACGCATTTTGAAACTTATGATGATGATGCTCAGTCATATTCCAATTGTCGGTTTTGGTTTCAACGATTTAAGAGTGGTGATTTCGATGTCAGTGGCAAAAAGCGGCCTGGAAGTCCAAATAAATTCGATCAAAAAAAAATCAATTGCAATACTTAAAAATCAATTTCAAGATTTATTGGGAAAAAAAAGTTTAAAAAATGTAAAAAGCAATGGAAAGTATTTTGATTGATATATATTGTACCAATTCTTCTCAATAAATGCCTTTCTAAAGTGAAAAAAAAAAAGGATAAAAATACATGTAAGCAACTAATACAGTAGATGTGGAATCAAAACACTGCAAATTGTGCAATATTTTAGCTACAAATATTTACATTTATTTCTTAATCATTCAATTTTTTTTGTCTTATTTAATTAAATGTCCTCTTCTCTTTAAAAGATATGTTGAATATATTCAATTATGAGCCAATAGAATAATATTAACGTTTTAATGCGCTCAAATTAGTTAACTCAGTTTCTTGCTAAAGAGTTAATTTTTATCAAATTTTAACTGAATAAAGGTTTTAATTTAATTTATGACTTAAAAGTACCACAATCAAATGTAAATGTGTCACTAGGATATGGTAGTTTATGGGTCAAAAAACAATATGCTTTTATGATGTATGAAGCATTCGTTTCAAATACTTTTATTATTTTCTTTTTCATGATATTTGAAAGACATTTGCATGTAAGTGAGTGCTCAATAAATATTAATATACGTTGACCATTTTATCATAATTACGCACCATTTAACTCTCTCCTCAAGACAGCTTAATTAGGACAAAGCATTTATGCAAAATTTCTGACTCCTCAGCATATTATTTTTTCATCCTATTTTTCACAAATTATCTTTTTAGAATGAATAATATGAGTGTAATGATTAGCTCCCCAATCTGAAAAAACTTCATCTCATGTTTCACGCTTCCAATTTGGGGATTAAAGAGCATTCAACTCATGAAATTCGCCGAATCCAACTCCCACCACGCCATGCTTAATTTAGCACGCACAATAAAAAACAATCCTTTAACACTGCAGCGACGTAAATCACTGGCGTCCCATTTTGTCTTTACAAATGAGCTCCTCGTCCCGTCCCCTAATCACGCTAAGGATTAGCGAGGGTGTATCTTTTAAGTGCTGCCGTATTGACTAATTCTGCAGCCACCATGTGTGCTGAGCGAGTGGGGGGACTTAAAAGCAGCGCCATTTCCACTAAGCCTGACTCAGAGCCGTCCCGAGCCCAGTGCTTCCGAACCGGATCGTATCATTTGTCACATTTGCGTAATAAAAGGACGGCAGCGGAGCCTATCTGTGTTATTAGGGATTTGTAGCAGGCGTGGATCCAGCCGGTGGGAGGGGCAGTTTGGGATGTCATTTCAATGTAAGGGTTGTAACAACACTATTGAATTTCGTGCTGTCTACAAGGCCGCTCAGTGCTTGTGCAGCAGCATCTGGTGCCTTAATTCCCGTTTGATATTCTTCTGAAACAAAGTAGAGGCATGCTTCCTTGTATGAGAAGGGTTTTAAGAAAGAGTGCACATAGTTTTGGAAATTAGACATAGGTTCGGCTAGTATTCGGAAAGGAAATGGCCATGTGGCGTGATTTAAGAATGTAAGAGCAATCAATGTTTTTATATAGACACGCTTATGCATACGGAACCTAATTTCCAATTGCGCATTTGAGATAAAGCTGCTCTTTGTAAAAAGTTACAAGAAATATTTTTATTCCGCATTCTTCCAAAATACAGTGTTTCCGCTCTAATCTTGGTCCAATAACTAATTCTTAAACCATTAGAAATAGGCATATATTTTCGTTTTATAAAATACTCCAATTGAAATAAAGAAGTATATTTCAGGTTATTTGAAACAACAATGACATTTCTGTGATAATTACGATGTCTAATTTTTTATATAGTTTCACGACCTTAGTCATATTTGAGAAAATATTGATGCCACTCGAACATTCTGTATATATATATATATATTACAGAATGTTCGAGTGCCATCAATATTTTCTCAAATATATGTGTGTGTGTGTGTGTGTAAGGGGAATTTTTCAATTAAAATGTTAGTGTGTCATTATTATTTCACAAAATTTCTTCAAATTACTGCAACTAAAAATTTAACATCACATCCAACCTTAAATACCAAGGTGAAGCCATTAGAACTCCAATTATAAATCGTTTTTAAAATTGAGAGAAAAAAAATTTTTTTTTTCGAACTATTGAAAATTTAATTTTATCTTATAATCCATTCAGAAGATTCACTAATTTTTTCTCAAAATTTTAAAAATGTAACATGTAAAAAAAAATTACAATAAATGTACAATAAAACATTAAAATGAGTTAGGGGTTAGAAACAAATAATAAAAGCTGCGGAGGACGCAAAAATATAATTAGCTCATATCATAGGCGCGATCAAGAGCTGGCTTACAAAATGTCCAACAGTAATAATTCCATATTACTTTTTATACTTAAGCAGGATTTACCATCTTGAATAAGCTCCAGGTTAATCAAGAGAGAGAAAGTACTTCAGAAATAACTTCGACAACTTTGAAAATTGTCTAACCATAAATGATCTGAGATGCCGTGTCTTGGTCAAAGCTACATGGTCAGTTAGCTGATTTGCTATAGAAACAGTTTTGGTGGAAAGGGAAAGCATCATATGAAGTGAGGTATCTAGTTAAGAAGAAACCTAGTTAGGCTTCGGAACCGGTGGGTTTCTGGCTCGAGACCCGTTTCCACCAAAGAACCGTCATGTAATCGTGTCCAGTGCACGTTAAATCAGTCGTCGGGGCCAAACGTCCTCACGCTAGTGTGATGTGGAAACTTGGAGAGAGAGTTACCAGTTCAGGTTTCGTCGTTGTCATCTGACCGTAGCTCAAAATTACGAGGTCCTTCCCAAACTACCCTTGTGTTGCTTTAAAAACGAGACGTTATTTTAACTCAGTTGAAGTTATTATACACTTAAGGGATAATATCGTAGACGAATCTTTTTTTTATGACAAGTAATATCTATTTTTGCCATTTATTTATCATTAACCTCCTCCCCCCCCCAAAAAAAAACTAGTGTTCAACACAGTAACTTCATCTTACCCCATCCTTAGGATTTTTTCCCCTTGAAATTTGAAAAAAAAAAAAAAAAAAAAAAGGGGGGGGGGGCATTTTATGTCAAGCATTCGTCATAACTGAAACCAAGGGATTTTATTTATCTTCAGTATTTAATTTCATATTTAGGTCATAAGCATAGGAATATTGACAAATCTAAAATTTTCTTATTTATTCACATTGATTGATTTATTTAAGTTCTGATAACTATTTAATTAATTCCTTGAGTGCTCCATATTGATTTTATTTGTGAATATTCCCTATAATTTCTTCAGCCATTATAAATGTACTCAAATTTTCTTGAATTGAATTCAAATTAAAAAAAAGTTTTCTTGTTACCCTTTTAGAAAATGTATAATCAGTGAATTCTCGGTCCATTTTATCTGTGATTGATTCAAAAATAAATAAATAAAATAATAATGATAAAATCTATAACTTTCATAAAAATAATTTTTTATAAAAAGCTTTCATCGAAATAAATCGAAAGTTGAAGGATGCTCGACAGTGAAGATATTGAAAAACAAAATTATTTTCAATAATAAGACATTAAATAATGATTTTTGGAAAACAGTTTATGTCTTTAACTAAATTTTTGAAACTACTTTAGACGCATTAAATCAATTCAGCATATTTATAAATAACTATTTATAAATACGAGAGTATTTTATACAATCTCTTCAACAAACTGAAAGTTCAAAAATAAACCCAAATAAATTCGTAATTTTTTTTAATTTAAAAGTATTTTACTTTTATGCTTGATGGTAAATGAAAGGGAGGGAATTGAGGGAATCTTGAATGGGCTGCCTTTTAACCTTTCAAAATAAATGTGGAAATATCATAAAACTAATCATCTATTTTTAAATTCGATACATTTTCTTTTTCATAACGATTTGAGCTGTAGTTAATTAAATGCGTCACGAAAAGCTTGAGTAAAGGTTAAATGATAACAAAAGACTTAATATGTATAAGTAGCTGTACAAGGTAAATGAAAAATGCTCTAATTGAGAGTAATTTATTTCTGTTACTCGACTTTCCTATATTTCAATGAAGAAAATTTTGTGCTTGCTAACTTATTCATCCATAATAATTAGTTTTCAAAAAATTCATTTGATTGGTTTTCTTTATGTCATATAATTTTTTTTTGTCTGATAGTGTTTTACATAGAATAGTATTGCTGAAGGTATAGTGGTGGTAAACTTTTGTATAAAAAAATGATTTTAATTAGTATTAATAGAAGATTCTGATTTGATTCATAAAACAGAATTTCATTTTGAATACTAACAAAATTTAAGAAAAAAAAAAAGGCAATTGTAATACGAAGCATTTATCCTTTAATTAAATCCTATTCTTTCATTGTTGCTTTAAGGATGTATTACTCAGATAGCATTTCTAGCATTTCTTTCATTGATATTCAATTTTCTTAAAATGTAAATGTTTTGACCACGTTTAACATATTACATAAAACTATTGTCAAAAAAAAAATAGTAACAAATATTTCCTTAAATATGTTCCATATAAAGCATTTCATTAGAGTACCTTTGCGCTTATACCGTAGATGTATGTTTATAGTAATACTTTGTAAAACAAACATTAGTTTATGCTCATAATGCATGCTTCCTTAATATCGATAGTGTCTTTGATTTCCTTTATGCTTAATTATAAAGATAATTCATTAAATTGGAAATCCTGATTTAAAAAATAAATAAAATGAATATAAATCGATTTATAACAATGAAAATGAAATAAAACCATTAAGACGAATGTTGACATAAGAAATGCAATCTAAATAAATAAACTGATCCCCTTCTAACCATTAAATGTTTTGAAAATATTATTTCACATAGTTAGAACCGAAAATATTTATGAGATTTTGGACATTTTAATAAATAGTGTCTGAATGCACTATGCCATATATGTTTCAGATACTCTAGTTTCTATTTGGAAATTAGAGTATTACACTATCCACAGCTGTAATTCATATCGTTCCACAATAATAAAATTTACATGAAACGCGAAATAATTGATTGACTGGCCATTATTTAAATAGGTATTTGCATCCGACGTAGCACCTCATTTCACGAGTTTGTTTTATAAACAAATAAAATTCCCCTTTATTTATGTAAAGTAATTATTGCTGAAAGTTTAAACTGCGTTATTTCAATTTAAGTATATAAAGCATTTTCTAAATGTTTTTGTCTGAGATTATTTTCTTTGCCAAGATTTGGTTCATTAAATTTTTTTTACAGAAATTAGTAAATTCAAGTTTAAACTGCGTGGTACACAGCGAGTTAAAAAAAAAGTCCATATTAGATCAGGCATTTGAGACATTATGGAAGTGCATTAAAATATTTTATTCATAGGAATTTAAATTATTTACGAATTAAGTATTTACGAATGCATTAACTTTATTCTTTATAAATATATTTTATATTTCTTATTAAGGTTGATAACTATTTTTCGTACAGAATCAATTTCTTTTTTGAAACTATTTAAGTCCTGAATGCTTTTTCACGCTCACTTTTCCAGCTTTGGGCTTTCCTATTTGGATCATTGTACCGAAGCTTGGCATAAATTAGTTTAAAAAAATGACGAAAGATATAATTTTGGCATATATACAGAACGATTCATATAAAATAGGAATTCATATAAAATAAATTAGCATAGTATTAATTCTGTATTTCATTTATTTAGCTAAAACAAATTTATTCTGAAAGTACAGTTTTAGCTGGAAACAGCTAAATTCTTCCGTAACGATATCGCTGCTAGAAAGCATTCTCCGGTATCCATTCCAAAGTGGCATCATTCATGCAAAAGAAAGCATTTTGTATTTCAGAATAAGAAAAAACATCTTTATTAATCATCATTCAAAGAGATTTTCGAATGACATTTGTTAAAGGACCCCTGCAACATTTTTGAATGGTAGGTAAAGCAATTTCAGGACGCGGTGGTGCTGACATAAGAAAACCAGGTCAGGAAGAACCACCGCAAAACCAAAGTGGTTCAAAAAATTCGTGAAGCAAATTCATGAAATCTCGAAAAATCAACGCTGTGTGAGTGAAATAGAATGTGTTTCAAACAACAGTGTGACGTGGTGTGTGTTACTAGACAAGCTGGACTCATCAACAAGAGATGTTCTATCACGAGTGTAGAATGAATACGGCATAGATATTTCCCGTGTCACCTGAGAGGCACTTATAGAATAGCTGTAAAAAGTTAGGTATTTATTGTCTGATGATAAATTTGATTTATTGAAATGAATTAATAAACAGATTTCATAGGCATGCATAATTTCGGACCCATTAAATGCGAATCACCCTGCATATTACGTCTACAAATACATACACATACAAATATATATATACATATCACAAAAAAATATGCAATTATATATCACAAAAAATATATAATTATATAATACAAATAATATACAAATATATATATCATAAATAATATATAAATAAAAGAGAAAATTCATCCAAATATATAACAAAAAAAAACTAAAAGTGAATGGAATAAAGAAGAAACGTGTCTAAAAGATATATGAATAAAATGGGAGAAAAATATGAAACACATGTTTTTGCATTGTTTTTCCATCCATTCTCATTGGTCAGTGTTTGGTCGGTATTTAGGATGAATACAATATTTTTCACTTAATTGTTTCATGTTGTTTGAAAAAATGCTATATTACTTTTTGTTATCTCTTTGTATATGTGTATCGAACACAGAATTCGTGTGATTTTTACATACATAATAACCTTCTGCATATTATTATTCCAAATAATTTTTCAAAGTTGAAAATCTTTGTAAACGGTTTCATTTTATTATTATTTCTTATATGTTTGTAAATTATGTACATACTTTTTTTTTCTACTGTAAATATTTTATTTACTAAAATTCCCGTAACATGCTATCAAAACCGTTCAGTGACCAGAATGGTTACGAATACCGAGATATGAGACTGTTCTGTATGTGGGTATCTATATATACATATTGCAATTTGTATACCAAGTCACAACACTTCAAATTAAAATGAGTATATTTTATTTCTCTTCAAAGAATATACCTTGAGTGGACAGAGGTCAAGAGATCTTGAGATTGGTAAATAATAAATTTGCACTAGCCTTCGTCTTGTTTCCTGTAATGAACATTATAACTAATGATATCTTCAAGGTAATCATATGCTTTAAGTTCCACACTAACTTTTATCTTGTTTCATGTAACCTATAACTTTTCCAGTGCAATTTTTTGCCTAGTTTTTCTTTTCTTTGTTACCCTGAAAAAAATATTTCCAGCTAACTGTTACCGGATATCCAGGTTCCCCATCTATTCAGTGACATCATGGTAAAGGATTGAATTTGCTGCAACGCACCTACTGAATATCCAAGTACTCTTTATTAACAATACCCACAAGAAAAAACGCTATCGCCCGATCCTGCATTAAAAATACACGCTGGAAAGGAGTGAGAAAAAAACGCCTATAGTTTTCGTCACCTCCTTCGTTCATTAGCATAGCTGGGAAACCCAAAACTTCCCCGTCCGCGCCAGTTGACATCACAATCAGGGCTTCTTAATCAAATTACCGTCCTCTCCAGCAGTCAAGTGCTTGAAAATAATGCCGCGTGAACGTGTGAAACGTGATCCTGGAACCTCCGTTCCGTGGATTTGCCGCGAGCCCAGGGGTGATTCATTGTGGTCTTCAAACAATGACACAGGATTATGTAAATAGGGTATAGCGGATACTTTTAGTAAATATTGGACGGGGACTTATCTCTTCAGGCAGAACTCTCCAGCGGGTTTGTCATATCCGGAAAATTTACCTAATAATTGGCATGTTTTGGGGTTTTCAAATAAAAATCCTTACTAAGGGACAGCAGCTGAGTTGAAAAATATGAGATAGTTCTAATTTGCATATCGCCCTTCTCATTATAACAGCGCTTTGTTTGATGATTCCCGGGCCATGAGGAGGGCTTGATAAAATCCTAAGTAATTTATTATAGCAGGGTTCCTATTCGTGGGAGATTTCTTGATTCATTATGGGTTTATGATCTTGAAAAGCGAGATATTTCTATCCATCATTATAGGTGTGGATTTGCAAATTTTGCTGTAGAATTCTTTTGTAAAAGAAATAGTCATTGAATAAAGTAAACGAAACGGATAAAATGACACGTTCTTCTCAGTAAAAGATTGTCCTCATGAATATAGTGTCTATAAAGAAAATGATGTCATACGAAATGAATTAACTTATGTAAATAAATATTTCTGTCATTCTCATGTAATCTTTTTGTTTCCATAATGTAACTAAATAATTGAACCCATTTTCATGTAATCTTGAATTTTTTTTTTTTTAAATACACGAATATCGATTGGCGTTCCTAAGATAATCGACACCATTTTTATAAAATGCTAAATAAATAAATAAATAAAATACTTGCTAATAAGAATATAATTTTAAAAAATTGTTTTTAATTTAAAAAATAATGTTTAAGTAAAATTTACAATTGTTTTTAAAATTTGAACCCTATAAAATATTTTAAGTGTAATATTTTTTTTATATCAATAGTATAAAAAATATTTTAAGTAAACTGGAATTTCATACATATTTATTATACATTTTAATCTTTAATAAATATATTGAAATTTTCGGTCATTTTAATATTTTTGGAGGCTGAATTTTCTACTAGTATATTTTTTTATGATATGTATATATGTATTTTTTGATAAATAATTATTTTCAGCCTTTTTGGATGCGTTAGTGATTTCTTTCAATAGTATTAACGTTAATATCTAAGTTAATATTTTTCCTTGTACATCTCATAAAAACTGCGCCCTCATTACAAAACTTGACAAAATCTACACGAATTGATTGATCATGTGATTTAATTTTCCAAATGCAAACAACTGGTTCGAGCTTTATTACACCGATTTAATTTTATCAGTTTTTAAAAATATTTTCTTAGTTTTAGTACTTAGTTAGTGTTATATAGAAAAGATTCATTTTTAGCTTCTGCGTTTACTAAAGCGAAAACTTCAAAATAAAAATAAATTTAATCCTTAAAATTGCCTTCTTATGATATTTATGCTGAGGTGAAAGGCAGCAAATTCTTTATATATTAAATTATTTATATAATAAATCAAAATGGTTTGTTTTCAAAATTCTTCTGAACACATGCTTAAAATCTTATTTAAACTATTTATTCACTTCCATAATTTTTTTTTCGTTAGCTTTATTTGATTTTTGAATTTGTCTTCTAAATATTAACTAAAACAAAAAGAAATTATCTTTTTCAAACCCAACAAAATGTATTTTTGACATTAGTTAAATCATCAAAACTAAATTATTTAAGGTCAATCATAATTGTTTTTTACTATAAATGTGCTAGAACGTTCACCGTTCTTATTGCAGCAAGTAAAACTGTCAAGTTTTGCGTATCAAGCCTGAGAGGATCGTTTAACAGTCTATTTTCTTTGTAATCTTTAGAGTGAATAACGAGTGGAGAGCCCCATTGTATCTTGTAATTCATTGTTATTATTACTATGATATTATTCGCCTCAGGCAACTAGCTAATTCATCGTGAATATTTGATTTCAGTTTAGTTTAGTTATATTAACGTCCCGTTTGAAGCAACACTAGGGCTATTTTGGGACGGACCTCGTAATTTTGAACCGCGGTCAGATGACGAGGACGACACCTCAGCTGGCACACCCCTCTCACACCACACCAGCCGGAGGACGTTTGGTCATGACGGATTTAACGTGCAACAGACCCCCTTACACGACGATTCTTCGGTGGAATCGGGTCTCGAACTTGAAACCCTCCGGTTCCAAAGCCGAGACCTTTCCACCAGGCCACCGCGGCCTATTTGATTTCAGATAAAACGATGAGATGTAACTCCCAATCTATGATTCTTAAAGCTATATTATTTGGATTGTTTTACGTAAGTCCTGAATATGTGCATATGAACTTTTCTAATGGTGACAATCCCATATTATCAGATGCCACTAAAAACATAAATATCAGGTTTTTTTAATTCTAAATTTCGTAATACTGTTAACTTTACTTTTTTTTATAAGTTTTGTAGTCAACACAGATATTAAACAGAATCATTCTTCTTTGGTTTTCAGCCATGGAGAAAAAAATTAAACTATTAAATATTGGATGAAACAGTGAAAACGGGGTTGTATTTTAGGATTACAATGTAGCCTATTGTTGCAAATGAGGCAAAAATATATTTTTAAAAATCTGCCAAATTTATCAAAAATCTGCACATGTATTAAATTGTTATCATTAAAAATATGTTTCTAAAATTTAAAGAGGTGCATAATAACATTTCATACAGTAATATTTCTGAAATTTATTACAGAAAACTAAAAAAATTAAGATTAATTTTTAATTAATAAAAATTTTAATTAATTTCTTTTTAAAAATCGCCCTGAAGTGTATATTTTCTTTCTCCAAATTACACACATTCTTGATTTGATAGTTGTAGATCAAATGGCGTGCGAGAGGCCTGTAGGTCTGGTGTGTAGAGAGCCAACACGTACTCATACACAAATAAACAACACACACTCGCGTGCACACACATTCATGTTATTAATAGTATATATTTCTAAGAACTCATACAAAAAGTGTTTTCCTTTTTTTCATTTTAGACGGCGGCACTCTTTATTTTTGAATCAAAATTTATTCAGAATGAATATGATAGACTGAAATTTGCTTTAGATAATTTCAACATACTGATTTATTAATATGCTTTAATTATGACTTCATCAGAAGATTAAGAAGCAGATAAAATCGAGATACCAGATAAGTGGTTAGTTGACGGGAAAAAAAGGATGTTTCTTAAGGAGGAAAAAGAAATTTTTCTATAGCATATTAATTTCAGGACTTTCAAAATTTTTAAGAAACTATTTACTTTTAACTGTTGTAGAAAGTGATTTCTCTAATACATGAGATTTCCCGAAAAAGATACTTTCAGAAAGTAAAGAGCATTTAAATGGATGCGTGCTGATGTCACAGACAATGAGCTAGCATTAAAAATAAATTATTGTTCACATTTTAAATTATATTTTATAACACTTGGCATACATAATATAATTTTCAGTTTACATTTTCATTTTTTGTAATATTTTATGCAGTACAAAAATTTTTCAAATGCGATTTTTTAATGTGCCTCGACTAATCAAGCATTTTCGTTAATCCTTTGATCTGATCTCGATCAATAAAATCTGGTAGATATCCTTAATTTATTATCTATCTGATTACTGTAAAATAAATTGTTGGTACTTATCAACCAAAGTTAATTGTTTCTTTGTCATTATTTTTTTTACACAGGTAGATTTTGTTCGAGAACATAAGTCTACATAAAAAATTTTTTCCTCTGAAATGTAACTGATTATTTGGATAGCTGGATTTCGGAATATATATCCCTTAGAGTTGTGAAAAAAACAAACAAACTTTGAATTTACTATTCTAATCTTAATTAAGAAATGAATGTTTCTTTGCTATATATAAGGTAATATGGATATAATAAAGAAATGAAAAACTTTACGTCACCCTGTAACATTACGTGGCTTAGCACTAACAAGGAGGAGTTAAAAATCAATGGAAATTGAACGATACATCCTATAATATTTAAACCGCAGTCTATGAAAAGCTAAATATTTACGCTTTTAGTTGTATATAAAACTATTTTTTTGCAATAAATATTTCAAAAGTTGCAAGATGAAGTAAAGTCGAGCAAAAATAATGAAGTTTGACATAAATATTTATTATTTCATTTAATATTTTTAAAAAATCAATGACAGGTAATAAATGCAGAAATATCTCATTTACCTAGAAATAGACCCCATGCCGGCATGTGCAAATTTCATGTCGTAAATGTTTAGTAAAGTAAAAATATTTTTTGAAGAAATCATTAAAATACAGTTTTACAAAATATTTTATTTTTAGCACCCATAAATCCCAGTAAACCGGGTTACTCATCAAAGGCGACTAGTAAAAAATGAATAAAGCATACATATTATTGCAGCATTTCATACTGTAGGAAAATTGAATATCTCTTAGAAATAAATGACAAAATTAACTATAATAATTTATAACGGTAGTTGCGTTGCTGTTTAATTCTTTATATCCCGATTTTATTCAGCGGAAACTTTCAGATTTTATTCTGCATCCACAGAAAAGAGTTAGCGAAGCGTAATATTTCTTTGTCAAAAGGACAGAACTTTATTAATTTATTAAAGTAAATTAATTTTATTTTATAATTAAAAATTTCTATTTCTGCCTTTATCCTCCAATTACTGCTAGCTATTAATTCAACATTCTTAGTATTCTTATGAATATCTTGAAATATCATTCTTATCTAAAGATTAATAATGCGCTTGTCTTTAATTTCTAGAAAAAGAATACTTCTGAATTCTTAATTTGATTGAACAGATTTTTTTACTTGAAAAATCTACACTTGATGAAGAAAATTTTACTAATGATAGTCGTTAATTTCTAGATGAAAATATCATTCTATTTATAATAATCCCAGCTAGATACCATATATTGATCGTAATTCATTAAAATATTAGAATCAATTATGAAGATTTTTTATTAACAAAATAAATAAATTTTTAAATTGTTTTTCTGTTAGTAAATTTCTCAGAAACTAAATTCTTCAAAAATATATTAATCAAATATTTGATTAAACGTTTCAAGGAATTGTTGAAGTTAAAACATTTTATTTCCTTTTTGAATTTATTTGAAAAGGATGAAATATGTTTTCCAAGAATAAGGTGCATTAATTATTATAATAGCATGAAAAACAGACATAATGTTATTTTTATTAATGAAACTTTATTTGGTAATTGTTTCAGTTATAACTTTTAATATATGAAATATCTGAAATTGAAATAATTTTAAGGAATGTGACAAAGTTCGGAATGAATTTCTTGAAAAATGATTTAAAATGATAATTTTTTTGAATTTCTGCAAAAAAATTAAAAAACCGCCAATGAAACCAAAATATAATAATTAAAAAGAAATTTGGATTTTTTTTTTGGCTAAAAAAATTTATAAAGCAACTTTATTAAGTCATTTGTTCAAAATTTTTCAAATAGCTTATTAAATATATTTCGTAATTTCTGAAGCAAAAAAATACTTTTTCTATCCAATCTTTAAATATTGAGATTCAACTAATAAATAACGTAAAATTCTCATTTTTTTTGAATTTTGAAACATTAAAATAACTGTAGACTATTTTTTAATTAACAGGATACTTTTTCCCTTGTTGAGGAACTACAGAACATGTTGAGAAATTAATATACTGAATCTGAACAGAAAAAGCGTGCGTTAGAATTTGATTTTACAATATGAAAATTCTGCCAAAAATTTAAAATTTGAGGAAATCGCATTGAAAGATGTAACAAAACACTAAAACATATATTACACAAATTTAAAGACCAATGTAACTTTCTAAATAATAAGCTTAGAAACAAAATTCAAACAGTTTTATGAAGAAGACTGTTCTGGAATTAGGAATAATAAATAAAAATATTTATATATTTAATATTTTTGCAAACAATAATTGATTTTTATTGTTATCATCTACCTTAAAAGATGATTCGTTCTCCTTAAATAAACATATCAATAACAAAAAAAAATTCTTAATTATATCGATTCCTTTGAAAATTAGTTTCTCATAATTAGGTAATAAATGATTAGTATTTATAATAAATAAACATTACTGATGACGCCGAATCTATGTTCCTGTTTCCTGCTTTAGTTTTTAAGCAATTTCAATGTAATAACCAATGCAAGAATGGTGCCGCCTCTTTCAAATTAATTTTTCTCCTTCAAAAGAATTTCAGCCCGTTTATTTGGAGGAATAATTAACTTGTTTGATAATTTTGCATTTCTAAATATTAGTTTTGCTCAAATAATAGGATTAGACAGATTACACAAAGGGATTATCTCCGGAGATAAATTGCTCCCGGAGATAAGCTCGTCGCTCAAGTAAACAGTTTTGCTAAATTAAATTGAGAAAAGTTCATTCTGTACAATTTTCAGACTTGAGACTAACTAGTAATTTTAATCAAGCATCCATTCAAGTAGAATTAATGAAAGAGGTACTCTTCTCATATACTCTTGAACATTTTTCCTGAAATTTTATGAAATAATGTTGGAAATATTTTATTTGAAAGTAAAGTAGCTTCCCTAATTATTGGATTTGATTATCATTAATTCCCATTTGATTGCCGTTTTTGCAATCAACTCAAAACAAATATTATTGTAATAATTGTTTTCTCATTTTTATTGATA